>CAXAMN010005725.1:294325-316531 GCA_963970005.1 Durusdinium trenchii
TAGTAGCGTCCTTGCTCCTAGTAGCGATGCCAGGAGCCCCTAGTAGCATCCTTGCTCCTAGTAGCGATGCCAGGAGCCCCTAGTAGCGTTCTTGTTACTAGTTGAAGCGTCAAAGACGTCTTTTCCATCACTTCCGGGCTTCCCGAGGACCTGAGCTTCTGGATGCAGTGATTTGGACCTTACGACACTTCTGCTGGAGGGCATGCAGACGAGCGGCCGAAACATGGTGTAAACGCAACACACTCTGTTTAAACTGTTTGAGATCAGGTCCGTTCCGTTCAAAAAAGGAATCGAAGTCTGTTCTTCAGCCCCGTCTTTTCGCCGAAGAAACGGCCACGCTCAAGTTGAGCCGCCTCGTCTTCCTAAGGAGGAACGCTGTGGTCAGACGAGTGAGGAGAACGAGTGCGAGAACTCGAAGAATTGGCACCAGTTGGAAGCGGTGAATTTGGACATTGAAGGACGCTACCAGGGGCTCCTGGCATCGCTACTAGGAACAAGAAGCTACTAGGGGCTCCTGGCATCGCTACTAGGAGCAAGGACACTAGTAGGTTGGAGGTTTGGACATTGAAGGACGAGTTGGACACAAGAGACGAATAGGTTGGAAGCCCATCGCTAGTAGGGAGGATGAAGGAACAGACTATAGTAGGATGATGTGGACCAATCTGATCTTTCTGATCAGATCTGATCTTGATATTTTTTCTTGTGTTTTCTGGATTTTCTTTCATTGCATCTCCTTTTCTTTCTTTCTTTCCTTCCTTCTAAACTCTTCTAGTGAACTTGGACCCAGGGGAAGGCAGGACGATTGGAAGGATGAACAGATATGAAGAAGGGACGAGTAAGACGAGTGAAGAACTTCACTTATAAAGTGCTTGGGATCACAGATGTTTGGAGCATCAGCATGTTGAAGCAACGGATATCTTCTGAACGGTTGAATAAGACAAGATATCACCTGGAGATTTGTTATCTGCATAATATCTTTTGCCAATGAAGACGGAACGAACCCTCGAACCCTTGCGCTGAAATTCAATCTCCGACTGTCGACTGTTGTTGAAAAGTTCGAGGAGCAACAGTGACAATGCCTGGCTTGGACATGGATGAATCCTATGAACTCACTGTCTCTGTCGCCTCGGAGCTGCATGCGAAGTCCATCCACGGCTTCCGCCGGGGCATGGAGACTTTGTTGCAGATCTTCGATGCTTTGAGATCTGATGGCTCGAAAAAAGGCCCCTAGGCTGAAGAAAGAGGAAGGAACGGAAGGAAGGGAAAGGAAGAAAGAAATAGGAATAGAATCTCTAAAGTCTAAAGGTCCAAAAAAGAATGCAGATGGAACAAATAAGACAGAAAGGAAGAAAGGAAGGAAGAAGTAAGATCAGATCTGAAGAAAGGAAGAAAAGAAGGGAAAGACAACACAGGAATGTTGGAGGCCATTGCTACTAGGAAGACAAAGCAGGAACTTTTTTTGTAGCATCCTTTTTCTGAGGCGCCACTTGGAGCTGGGCACCAGGAGTTTTAGATGGGAAGGCGGGCGCAGAGCGAAACAGCTTTGTCATGTCGTGCATGCCTGTAAAAGAAATTGCTTTTTGTGGAAACATGGGACATCCACGAACAAAAATCCTCTAGTGATATGCTCATGCATGTTGGTTGCCCTTTGGCATGTTTATTTCGTTCTATATCTCCTAGTAGCTTCTTACTTACAGGTGAAACGATTCCCAACATGTAGTAACACAGGCGAACCCGGTACCGAACTCGGTACCGAACTCGGTACCCGGTCACAGCCGGATCGCTTGGGACAGTCGCGGTGCCGCGTACCGCACGGCGCAGCACGGCGCAGCTCTGCAGCTTTGCTCGGTGCCGCAGGTGCTCACGTTGCGAATCAACGATGACGCACGCTTTCCTTGGCGTGGAATACTGTTGGACACTGCAAGACATTTCATCCCAGTTGAGGCAGGAAGTCTTGGATTGAAAGACATTCTTGAACCTTTAAGAGCAATGGCCTCCAAACCTAGAAGCGATGGCCTCCAACCTAAGAGCGATTCATCCCAGTTGAGGCAGGATTGTTTTCTACAAGTGCGAAGCCTTGCTTTGAAAGAACTTCTTGAAGCACTTTGATGCCTAAATGGACCAAACACTTGGCAGGTGATCACATCGTTGCTTTGGGCCATGGCAGCGAACAAACTGAACGTGCTGCATTGGCACCTCACAGATGCCTGGTCACCTGAGGAATGCCGGATTGGTTGAAGCTACTAGTAACAAAGGGCATCACTACTAGGAGCAAGGATGCTACTAGGGGCTCCTGGCCTTACTACTAGGAGCAAGAAGCTCCTAGGAACAAGTAGCTACTAGTCACAAAGGGCATCGCTACGAACGGAGCGATCGGACGCTACTAGGAACAAAGGGCACCCAACAGGCTCCACTGGTTGACGAATGATGAGGGGTTGGAGAGTGGTTTGATAGTTTTGCATGTCAGCTAAACCCGGCAGAACCGGGGATTGGAAGTTTCAATGAGGAAGAGCTGCAGGAAGCTGTTGCAAATGCTTTGTGCTGGTAAAATGTAGTATGTCAGTATGTACCTCCACCCTAGTAGCGGTGGCCTCCAACCTACTAGCGATCGCCTCCACAGTGATGGCCTCCAACCTAGTGATGTATGTATAGTGAGTTTGTGATGTGGTACAACGTGATTATGTCAGTGCACTGGAAAGCTTTCTTAAGGCTTCCGAAATTCGACCGATATCTGGAACACACACGCAGCGTGACACACTTCCCAGAAAGGCTTTGTGTTGTCTTAGATGCTCAGCCTTAACATATTGGCAAGAACGCGACTCCGCGACCAATTGCCGCAGTGCGGCTGTGTTTCTGGGATGTTTGACCTCAAGGCCGTGAGCTTTCCCTTGGAACTGGACTCCTTGCCGAAGCTGGCGGAGCTAGGCGCTTTGAGCCAGACCTATTCCAAGGCACGGACGATTTGGGAGACGTTTGGAGCGAGCGCGGAATCCAAGACCAGCCTCAGCCTCTTCTGGAATTTCTTGTCAGCAAGATTTCTTTGGGCAAACCCAAGTCTGTAAGAAGAAAAGAAAGAACAGTTTTTTGTTTTTCGATCTGGATTCCATTGAACGGGCTTATTGCTGGCATTGGCCTTGAAGCATCCTTTTCAACTGCGCGGATCCAGAGTGCCAGGCCATGGTGAAGCAGTTGATTGAACAGGCAGCTAATCTGTCCATCCGCATCGTGCCAGAGTGCTCCTTGCGATGCTTCAAGCCACATGCGTTGTCGATCGCTCCGAGTAACAAAAACGCTTCATGCTGCCTCCAACCTACTAGCGATGGCCTCCAACCTACCAGATTTGCTGGAAAATGGAGGTGATTCCTAGAAGAGGAAGCTACTAGTAGCTCCTGGCAATACAACTAGGAACAAGGGCATCGCTACTAGTCCTAGAGTCGAGGACACTTGCTCAGGTCGCAGTGCACATTCCGTCAGATCGCCAGGTTAGACATGCCTGCGCACACGGCCAGCTGGATTTTTGGAGAGCCGAGCAGCGTCTCCAACTGCACACATGTACGGCACCAAGGTTCTTTCCACGGCACGGTAGGCCAAACCTTTCTTTTAGAGAAGAGTCCTAAGAGTCCTGTTGCACTTCATTCCAACCAGATGATTACAAATTCTATCGACGCTCGCCTCGGCTCGTCTCGCCCTAGTAGCGCCCTTGCTCCTAGTGCTTCAGGTCTTACCTGATGATCCAAAGGAAGCAAAGAACATCTACAAAGCTCGAGACAAGTTGGCGCTCGACATCTCATCTCCTCGCTCGCGTGAGGCGAAACAAACATGGCATCCATCAGAGTTTATGCCTTGGTCATTTTGATATTAGTTGGCACTTGTTTCAGCAAGAGTGGTTCAGGCATTTTTAATATTAGTATCCTTGCTGCCACCGAGCAACAAAACTTTCTTTCTCTCTTTTTGAGGGAGGGGCTCACCTTAGTTTTTGCCCGTCACAGCCCTACTTTTTTGCCCATCACAGCAAACATGCTTCATTGAACAAGAATGCAGGGTTTGGATTTTTCAGCTTGACTATAATCAATACCATGCAAGGAGCAAAAACATTTGCCTTTTCAATACATTTGCTATTCCCAGACAGTGCCTCCAAAGTTGGAAAGACTAGGAGAAGCAATGCCAGACACGACAGACAAGCTCCACCCGTGTTTGTTGGAACAAACTCAAAGGAAGACTCGAGCAAAACTCAAGAAAAGGCATGCCAACAAATTAAGACGCACAGGCGACCCGCGCAAAGGAATGTGCCTTTCCTCCTCCGTTTGACTCTTTCTCCTTTTCTGGTCTAAGTTTAAGTCTTGATGTTTCCTTGTTCGATTGGTTTGTTCCTCAACTGTTGATGTACTTGTTTCCTTTTCTGGTCCCACTTCCTCTCTCTTTGTTCTGAGTGTCATTCTTTTCCTTCCAAGTGGAATGATGATTTTGTTTGGAGTGTGACCGTGAAGCGAGCGAAAAGATAATTATTTTTTTTGGAGGGATGAACCACGCAATGCTGATACAGAACTGGTTCTTCTTTTTGGCGCCGAGTCCGTTCCTTTTGCCTGAGAGAAGAACTCAAAGAAGTGAAGAAGAAGACAAAACACATCGAAACACCATGATGGAATTGTTTGTTCTTGTGGTTTTTCCGTTCCTTTTGCCAGTTGGATGTGTTTTCGTTCCGATTTCCTCCCCCGAAATCGTCTCGGGAGTCGCTGTGCGTTGTCGCGTGGTGCGCTCCCCGACGTGGTTGGCTTCACGGTGGACAGGTCGCGAAGATGGTGCTTGCAGAAGTGGCTGCACTGTTTCCAGATGAATTCTTGCATGTGGGTGGTGACGAGGCCATTGCTATTGCGTCATGGTGACGTTCGGCCGTCAGGGACCGTCTCAAAGTACATGTCACACTCGGCGTCAGGGACCGTCACTTCGCGTCTCAGATTGGAGCTTCAAATGTTTGCAAGGTAGCCCCTAGCTTCTAATAGCTTCTTGTTCCTAGTAGTACGGCCAGGAGCCCCGAACGTAGCTTCTTGTTCCTAGTAGTACGGCCAGGAGCCCCGAACGTAGCTTCTTGTTCCTAGTAGTACGGCCAGGAGCCCCAACGTAACGTTCTAATCCCTTGTAGGTAGACTATCGCTGCTGGACGACGATGCCGCACATCCGCAAATGGATGAAGAAGCATGGCACCTTGTTCTCACTGAGTGGATGTTCTCGGATCTGTACTTGACTGGGTCATGCTTCTTGCCTCCCGGTTTTCCTCGAAGAGAACTTCTTGTCATTTGACAATGTAATTTGTAGGGCATCGGTCGATCATTGTTATGGGCCCAAGGTGATTCCCTTCCGGGATTGAATATGAACAAAGCTTTGAATCTTCCGGGATGTCGACCTATTCTTTGCGTTCCTGTGACTTTGCGAACGAGAACGCTATGACTTACATTCCTTCTCAAATGGGATTTGCCATTGCACTTTCAGCCCTTCGTACATGGTTTGTGGGAGAGACAGCATGGGTGCAAGAGAGTTTTGCTTGGAGATAGACATATTTTCTCAAGTATAGCAGTACCAAGGGGTTGCAAGGCCAGGAACGCTTCAAATAGAAACCCCACTCACTCTGTGTTTGTGTTTGTTGGAGTGGGTACCCATTGGGTGCAAGCATGTGAATTCCCAAAGGTCCTGTTTTTCCCACTCTAAGGCTGCACTCCTGCCGTCTTGGATTGTTCTTGTTTTTTCTTTGTTTTTTCCGTTTGCCTTTTTCATTTTCTTCAGACTTCTTTTCTTTCGCTTGATGGTTGCTACTATGCATGCTTTAGCCCTTTTAAGACAATGGTTTATGTACGATTCCACGACCCTTTTCGACCCGTCCGAGCCCGTCTCCTCGTCCAAAGTCGACCGGAGGTTTCGGACCTCTGGAGGCCTTGCAGGATTTCTTCGACGAGATCTGGGCAGAGGCCGCTTCGGGATCAGCCATCGCTCTGTCCACAAGAAGCGGAAGAGAAGAGAAGAGAGGTCCGAAGGTCGAAGAACTGACATCGTTTTTCAACAACAATGAGAAGATTAAACGGGCAATATATCAGTTAACGTAATAGTTACATTTCATGGTTCTAATGGAGTTGAATTAAAAGAACAATGCGGAAACGGATCTCACCACTTTGAGCCGCTCAGGTGCAAAAGCATGGGAAGCGCCCGGTGATTTGGGAGGATTCCTTTGATCAAGGTTTACGGCTTCCCATTGGAGCCGCTTTGGCGAACCACAGACCCTTTCCACCGGTCCTACAGAAAGTTGCTCGTTAGACCGGTGTTCTTTGTTCATCTGAGGCTGTTGTGCAGCCATGGAAGTTGGACCCTTAGACGATGTCACATGGCCGCCGTCGGACAAGGTTTTTGTTGGTGTTCCCGCTGGAGGTGCTGGGGAAACGTCAGCCTTCGATTCCAGCCCAAGGCTCGCATTGTGACGCAAGAGAAACGGCAGGGTTCTGCAGTTTGCTGAGCTCCTTGATTTCCTCTACATACCTCAGGTGATTTGTTTCGAAACAATCCAAGCAACGATCCTTGATGGAAACAAGTTTTGAGTAGTTTGGCGCTCAAGGGAAGAAGGGGGGAGAAGGGGAAGGAGGGGGGAGGAGAAGAGATGAGTGGAAGGTTCGATTGAAGTGGGGTTGCAACACGGAATGAATGAAGTAGGTTCAAGCATTGCCCCATGCAGCGAGTGTAGATGACTGTATACATCAGTGTCAAACGTGTCGCAGGCGCCACCAGCCATGCTGGGACATGCCTCAGCCTTCGTGGCTGTGAAGAAGAACCTTTCTGTGGTGCAAAGCAGCTGTTGGTATTTGGATTGGTCTTCTGAGTACAAAACTCAGTGCTTAAAGGCAGAAAGAAAATACTTGAATCACTTGAAGCAAAAACGATCAAGAAAAAGAGATAAGCTCCCCCTAAGAGCGATAGCCTCCAACCTAAAAGCGATGGGCCTCCAAATGCCTCCAACCTAATGCTCATGAAGCTGACTTCTGACTTCACCTAAAAGACTCATTGTTCTGAGATGGATGGATTTCTACGAGCACGCCGCTGATGAGGGACCACTACAAAATGAGCCCAGCAAGAGGTTGGCCAATTCTGAAAACGTTTCTTCAAGGAAAGTCCATTGATGCTTTGCTTTTCCTAAAAGATATCGTACAAGAACGACAAACGCTTGAATGATCCCAATATTCCAATGGTCAATATGCAAAAAAGCTAGACCATGTATTTTAGTCCTTCTCGGCCACATTCACGACCATGCGCAGCCTGAAAGGGCTGCAGAATCATCGATTTGTTGAGCAACAGTTTGGAAGACTATTTTTTTTGGAGCCTGAGGCTCATCTGAGGGTTCAACGAAGAAGCCAACAGGTTCAGAAACACACAAGGCCTTACGTGGCCCCAGGCCATGTCACTAATTGCTACAAGTTGCTACTGGTCGCTACTGGCCACCGCCTTCACTCGCTTTGGTCGTTTGGATCACACAGGCTGCTGGGTGGCGAGGCTGCTCTGTGGAGTGAGCGGATGGACTTCAGCAACCTCGCCTGCCGTGCCTGGCCCCGAAGCGCGGCCTTGGCGGCGCCTGGGATTTGTAGCTTTTCCAGTTCTGAAGCGCGGCCTTAACGCATTTTTGAGGCTTCAAGCATCAGAATTGTATCAAAGGACCATGCAAAAATGGAAACAGAAGATTCACAATACATTGAATCAATACGAAAGGACAATAAGTAGAGGTCTAAAGAAAGAAAAGAACCAGGAAGAACCATTTCAGGCTTTTCAATTGTCCAGCACTTGTGTGATCGTTCTGTCCAACACGCAAGCTGTGCCAGGAAAGGCTTTGGTCCAACACTTCGGTTGGCTTTGCAGCACAAGCTCAGAGACATCCTAAGGTAGACGAAAAAAACAGCACTGACGAACGGGCTGTGCTACGTTTCTTGTTGTCCGTGCTGCTTTTTGCGCTCTCGTCTCTTCAAAAGCCTTCGCCTGACTTGAGTCTCAGAACCGTCGAGTCTTGGGGAATCTGCTGCAGATTCTGCTCACGTGACATGAAGTATATGACATTCAGATCAGGGACGGATCAGAAGCCTATTCGTTCATGGTCACCATCCCTTTCTGATCGCAGGTGGATCAGCGCTTGAGACTCCACACTCGGAGGCTTCAGAGACTTCATAAACTGCCTTTGAGGCCCCTGAGGCGAGGAATCCATCTGTCGTCCATCCATACTGAAAAGTGTGGGAGACCATCGCTACGTTCGTAGCTTCTTGTTACTAGTAGAGATGCCCTTTGCTCCTAGTATCGTCCTTGCTCCTAGTAGTAAGGCCAGGAGCCCCTAGTAGGGTCCTTGCTACTAGTAGCTTCTTGTTACTAGTTACTAGTAGCGATGACCTCCAACCTACTTGCGATGGCTAGCAGCCGAGCATAGCGTCCGAACGCTGCAAGAGCTTTTGGAAGCAACATGTGAACCACGATGGAACCACGGTGAAACCACGGTGGACACCTCGTGTTCCAACACGACTTGTTGCAACACCTGGTGAAACCACCGGCAATTGGATTCCGCTTTGGACGTTGGGAATCTCTTAAAAGCCGTGAGTTGTTCGGGAATGTGCAAGAACGCTCCTTTAAGGAGTTAAACATGGGGTCCTGAAAGTCCATTCCGTGCCGCTTCAGACGTGCGCTGGTTTCAGACATGTTCTCGCTGTTCTCTTCAGGCCAGAGGACGGAAAGGCCATGGAAATCCAGGACGATTTCGAACATCTGGAGACGACATGTCCGCTTTTGCCGAGCCAGGCCGACGTTGACAGTGTCTTGGACGCCGACCGAACGTCTCGTGAAACCGCATACGCTGTGTACAGGCGATCCAGAGGAATCCCAGATCTGCAGAATGGGCCTCTGCTGCACACTTAGCGGTTTTAGAAGGTAAAAAAAGCAGAAGTTGGTCTCGTTCTTCATTCTTGAAATGGTTCTCTGGTGAATGTTCCGGTGTCCGATTGGTTGTCCACACCTGGCTTCGGTGGAGTGCGGTCAGGTCATTGCCAAGTGGAGTGGTCCTGGTCCTCTCAGACTCACCTCCGGAGGGCGAAGGCGAAGGTTTGCCAACGCCAACGCCGCCCGCCAGCGAAGCGCGCGCGGTGGACGGGGGAGATGTGATGTGGGCCATCTATGGCCATCTCTAGAGTTGGATGTGTAGAGTATGGCTTGAAGACGGAAGTTGCGCTCTACTCAGCTTTTGCATTGCTTTGACAGTGCTTTTGGTTGATGAGTTGAAAGGAATGTTGACCTTGCGGGTCGAGTGTTTCTGGCAGAAAGCAGATACGCAATCTTCCATTGATCGTGGAGGCCATTGCTTCTAGGTTGGAGGCCATCGCAAGTAGGGTGGAGGCCATCCCTTGGCAGGTTGGAATCGTCCGAGGATCCGCTCGTAGCGCTAGCGTCTCCTGCACTTGACTGGGCCCCTATTGCGTGTGCTGCCGGCTGCCGCGGTACATTGCTGTCCCAAATAATGAATCCCATTGCATTGTGTTGTGAGCAAGTCATTCAAATGCGAGGCTTTCACTGCTTTGAGAGTACTTGTTCACTTTCCAGAAGCAGTTTTCAAGTTCAGGGCTGTTCTTCAAGAAGTACCAAACCACCAACCCAACCCACCATCGAACGTCCTGATGATCCTGTTGATTTGTGCCGGATGTGGGTAGAGGAGCTGAATTGAGAAGGACAAGCACAAAGCTGCAAGGATGTCCCGAAGACGCGCGGATCCAAGACATTGGCTCTTGTCCAGGTCACCGACATGTTTGCAACCTGAAAATAACGTTTTTTCAACCCAATAAGGATGGCCTCAAACAAAATAGCAACCTGAACAGACTGTTTTTCCTCCACCCTAGTAGCTATTAGCAACCTGAAAAGATTTGGCATGGCAAGCGCAGCAACTCCGGTGCTTTGCAGAAAGAGGCCTGGGAATGAGGACGAAGACACAGTAGAAGGAAAAGAGGGGTTAACACGTTGAAAGGAAAACGAGAAACAGATAGAGACATATAGAGAGACATATAGAGAGACGTGTGTTTTGGGTTCCAAGTTCTCAGGTTTCAAATTGTGAGCAAAGTCCTCGCCACCAAAAACCACTAGAAATAGCTAGCTAGCCTTCTGAACCAAATGTTCTTGTTTGAGACCTAAGACCTCACGGAAGCAAGGGCTCGAAATGTTGGTGTGAAACAATAGTCATGCTTTCTTGTCCCCACACACACGTATTATGTTCAAAGCTGAAACCGATGTTTTAACACAAATAACAACTTTGTTTTTGCTTCACTTCAAAGATTCCCTGCGACATGTCACATGTGACGTGTCTTCTCCAGATTTGTCATGTCTAGCGTCCAGTTTTGTTTCTTCACACAGAAACCGAAAGATACACAAGAAGAACATATTTGCTAGTTTGCAGAAAACGAACAATCATTTGAAGTATGTCTTTTTGCAACAGGCTGCTCGGACCGCAGATGAGGAGAAGTGCATTCAGTCCAATTGAAGAGACGTTCTACTTAGTCTTCACCCCCGTAATGTCCTCATTTTCCGGTTTGTCTTCATCTTAGTGTTTGTTCCGCAAGAACTGGCTCGTTATGAGCACTTGTGACAGGTTGATGCTTTGACTTTGGCACAACATCAGCTGAAACGTGCTTTGGGCCTGCTGGACATGGCCGCGGAGGACTTGCGAAGAGCCAGAGAATCAGGAGATGAGGAGAAGGTCGAAGGGGCAAAGAAAAATGTGGAAAAGGCGGAGGAGAAAACCCAGCAGGAGAAGGCCATTTGCTGCACAGCTTCAGTGTGTTCACAGTTCTCCCGAAAGATGCAAGAATAGATGAAAACTACTTCACGTCTTCACATTCTTTGGTTCAAAAAGTTCTGTGTGTGTCTTCAGTGAATACCTTCAGTATGCCTCCAAAAGATGAATTGAATCCCAAGCCACAAGGAAGGTAAACAAAAGGATTAGTACACTGAAAGTACCATTAACACAAACACGGGACTGTCAGATGTTCTGTCTCTTGCTCCAGGTGCCAGGCTTGCCAGTCTTCTCTCGTCTCACTGAAGCGGCAGAGCTTCTTGGAAGGCGGCTTTTTCCCGATGTGCCGCTGAATGACAGAAATGCCACGTATTCTTCAGCTTCTTCATACATTGTCGAGTTGGACTTGGGTCCGTTCAACGGAATACTGGCCCTGCAAAACAAAAACTTGAAGGCATGGTTTCTAGATCGTGAACAGGAGGTGCAACTTATCGTGAAGAAGTTGCTGGACAGATCAAGCAGATTGTTTGGCAGAAGAAACTCAGACAAGGCTCACTCCCCAGCCATCTTGGTGGCACAGGCACCTGGAGCAGGAGAGGAGATTCCGATGCTGTACGACCTGGATGGTAGAAACCAGACACCGAAAGAACTACTCGGCTTTCACCTACAACTCTCGAATGAACAAACATTACATTGAGAATCTGAAGACTGACTTGGCGCTGCGAGTACTTTACGGTGCAGCAAGGCACATGAGCGACAACGTGCGAGTGGAGCGACTTCTTAGATTACTTCAGATGGGAGACTTCTCTCAAGATCAACTCGATTGACGCTGTGAAAATCCTGCGCAGATGGTACGGTGACCGGCCCGTTGTGATCCTAGTTGACAAGGTGGGGAAGTCGAAGGACGAAGCTTTGGTGCGCCAGGAGCTTTGCAGAGCCATGGACCTTTGGGGAGGCCAAGTCTTTGTGGTCATGTCTGCTCTCAGCAACTACGCAGCAGCTGCGGAGATGTTGGCAATCGACAGGTCTACATGTACACGTTGGCACCGCTGGGTGCTGATGCCTTCGGCCTTTTTTCCGAAAAGCTCAGCAAACTGCAGAACGGAGAAGGAACGACGAGGGAAATCCTGCACCGAATTTCTCTTGCCTGGGGAGCTACGGGCTACGCACGAGCCATTGAGAAGATAGCTGAACACATTTCAGCAACGCCGAAAGTCGTAAAGCTGGAGTTGTCTCTTGGGCCACAGAGCGCCTTAGAGACGTTGGTCCCTCGCCCCGAATGTTTTCCAAGGAGGAGCTGGAAACTTTATTAGAGACATGGGAGCGACCAGATTGTCCTTTCCAGTCTTTGCGTGAACTTGTGGACCTGATGCCTGAAGCTATATACAAAGGGAGTGTGCTAATAGACCCAGTTACGAAGGGGAGAATGCAAGTCTACCTGCCAACTGTTGCTCCGTGGCATGCAGCCAGTGTATTCACTTCGGTGTGGCACAAGTACAAAAACAAAGTCGATGCCATTGAGAGCAGCAACGTGCAGACCATGAAACAAGCCAGCTCGTACTTCACTGAGGTCGTGGCGGCTTTTGCTGCCATGTTTGCGATTGTGAAGAAGTACAAGAAGCTGCCACCACTTCTCACACAGGGTACAGCACGCAGTATTTGCGACATCGGCCTTGATGATTCACTCTTGCAGGATGAAGAACTTGCCATGAATGGCAGGGAGGATGCGGATGAGAAGTTGTCGTTTTTGGGGAAAGCCGTGGAATTGAGCAAACAGAAGGGCAAGGAGCAACCCTTCTTAGTGATCATGGCTCCGCCCAACTGCAAGGCAGTTGATTTTGTAATCTTCTGCCAAGATCAGAACAGCTTTGTGGCTGTTCAGGTGAAATCCAATACACTGACTGAGGCCAAAGCCCAGAATGAACAAAAGGCAGCCTTGCTACAAGCAGCGAAGGACATCCGCTTTGCTAGTGACTCCTTGCTTGTGGCCTGCCTTGCTTTGGTCGGCTCCAACTACACAGAGACAGAGGACTTGAAGGCTGACACGGACTTCTTTCGCTTGCAGCAAGAGGATCTCGTTGCCCTCATCCCGCCCTTCCTGCGACAACTCTCGGGTCTCGCTGCGGTGCAAAGCGTCGAAGGTGATGTGTCGAAAAAGACGGAAAAAGGATCCAGGTTCAAGGCAGATCCGAAACGGCCATGAAACATGCAGCGAAGTGTTTTGAACACTTGAAATGGGAGGTGAATTTTTTCAGAACGGCAGCTCCTGGGAGTGCAGTTTTTCTCGTTCTTTTCCTTAGCAATAGGCCTGGAGTTTAAAGGGAAAATGAAAGGAATTAATCATCTGCAAAGGATGAATGAAAGGAATAGATAATTTTTTAAAGGAACATAACAGGAAACAACTCATTTTTGTTGGAAAATTTAAGGACATTCTACAAATTGCAGGTTGAAAGGGATTCATAAAATGGAAAATGACATACGGAAGGAATGAATCATTTTTAAGAGGGGAGCCAACAACATCGAAAAACAAAGAATACAAACGACCCGAAAAACTAAAATAACAACAAAAACAATACGTCCAGACTCTCTGGAGGGGGGGGTCCTAGCCAAGACTGTTTGAATATTGTTTTTTCACCAAACAGTGTGGGCACACTGAGGGGTTCTTACGGTAAGGTGAAAAGAAGGTGTGCTTAGATCGCTGTGCGTCGGGCGTGTGCGGCTAATTCGTTGCTATTTACAGTACATTCATGCCTCTCGACATCGTCAATGTGCACTTCGAATGCGCAGGCTTGCAGAATCTGGGTGGCTGGAGCGTGTGCTTGTCGCGACTGCTCTCTGGTTGTGGTGCCGTGCGCATTTTGGTACTTTTCGTGGCAGGGGCAAGGGAAACCTCGTGCTTTGCTCCAAAATCGACTTTTCGTGGCAGGTGCAAGGGATCGGAGCTGTTTTACTTTGAAATGCAGTTTTCGTGGCAGGCGCAGCACTTTGGACATGGTGGTGATCGTCGAGGAGCTCAGATTTCGTGACAGGTGCAGTGAATCGTGACTTTTGGATATTTGTGGCTCGTTTGTGCAGATTTCGTGGCAGGCACAGCACTTGGTGAACCTCGAAGTGCACATTTCGTGGCAGGTCGTGAACCTCGAAGTGTAGATTTCGTGGCAGGCACAGCACTTGGTGAACCTCGATGTGCAGATTTCGTGGCAGGCACAGCACTTTGTGAACCTCGAAGTGCAGATTTCGTGGCAGGCACAGCACTTGGTGAACCTCGAAGTGCACATTTTGTGGCAGGTACAGCGCTTGGCGAACCTCGAAGTGCAGATTTCGTGGCAGGCATAGCGCTTGGTGAACCTCGAAGTGCAGATTTCGTGGCAGGCGTAGTGCTTTGTGCTCTCAGATGCTGACTCTCCCGCTCTCACTCTCCCACTTTCACTCACACTCACACTCCCTCACACTCCCACTCTCACTCTCATCCACACTCGCACTCACACCCACTCAGTCTCCCACTCGCAGACTCTCACCCGCTCTCACTCACATTCGCACTCACACTCAACTCACCCACACTCACTCTCACTCTAGCACTCACACTCACTCACTCTCACTCTCACCCACACTCACTCGCACCCACCTTCACTCTCACTCACTCTCACTCTCACCCACACTCACTAACACCCACCTTCACTCTCACTCACGGTCACTTACACTCACACTCACTCTCACTCTCACTCTCCCACTCTCACTCACACTCCCTCTCACCCACACTCACTCACACCCACCTTCACTTCATCACCACCATCACCTCTCTGCGCCCCAATGCGTCTAGATCTCTAGACTTTCTGCTTACAGACGCCTAGCGAAGACGGATTCCCCGAAGACGCCCCCAGCTCCGAAGACGGATTCCCGCCCGAAGATGACAGATTCCCTGAAGACATGTCCTGCGCGACCTTGCGCATACAGTGGATTCTATGTATCCACTTGGCAGATTGCTTCGCGCGCCCAAACACAGCAGCGCATCAGCTGTCCTGCCCTGCTCAACGCCAGTGAAGTAGCTGTGGTTTTTGTCCGCTTTGTGGGGTTGCATCAGGTTCCTTACAATCCAGAGAAGGAACAGTTGTCTTTTTTGGGGTGTGTGTTTTGCTTCTCGCTCTGCAGTTCCATCGAGTCGGCTTGCACGCTTGCCTGCGTGTGAACAAGTTGGTATGAAGAATCACCTGGGAGCATTGGTGTGAAAGGCGGCGTGTATGCGCATGGTTTCTTAATAAATACGCACCACATTTTCTTTTCATGTTGATTGTTTGACGTTATGCAGTACATGGTTTTGTGCATAATTCTTTTTTGTTCGCGCTTTCGGTCCAATGATGGTGCGGCGCAACCGTGTGCTGCTGCCGGCGGCGTTTGTGTGTTGGCCGCGGCCTCAGGAACGGAATGTTCATGATTTCGCCGGATTTGGCGGTGCTTGGGGTTTATAGGTTTTGAAATGAAGGTGTATGATGTTATTACATGGGTGTTTGGACTTGCGATGATCCCCTGCTTTTTTCTTTTGGGGTTTCCGCGACAACTGAAGAATGCAAATTCTCCGCGCCCCTCACACATGGAAACTTTTTTTCACAAAAACAACGGTCAATTATGCAGCCAATGCCTCGTTGTAACCGAGCACAAGGCAAATGTCACATGCCCCTCGTTTGTGCCAGGTGTTGGTGCCACGTAAGCCATGCAAACAAAAAGTGCTGACGCGAAATCTAAACATTGTTGATGCCCATAACTTATACCTTTGTGGCATCGCTACTAGTAACAAGTGCCTTACTAGTAGTAACTGGAAGCTACTAGCAACAAAGGGCATCGCTACTAGCAACAAGTGCCTTACTAGTAGTAACTAGAAGCTACTAGTAACAAAGGGCCGTTGAACCAGAGCGGAGGTAAAATCATTTGGCCGTTGAACCAGAGCGGACAGTCATGGTGCTCAAGTCAGACTAACAAGAACAAATCTGGGTTATGAACGGAAGCTAATCTTGGGAAAAAATGAAAATCAAACAAAATCTAGGCAAATTATAACGACGTCGCCGACATCACCCTGAATTAACGACCTTGGTTTGAAATTAAGATCTCGCCCCTTCATTTTAAGCAAGATCGTCCCACTGGCAAGCTAAGCCTCTCGTGGCAGCCTGTTGCTTCGACGGAAAACCCTCACACGCAAATCTAAAAGGCTGATGTTGTTAGAGCATACCCCTCTTCATTTAAGCAGCCACCGTTTTCTCGCCGCGCGCACAAGACACACAAACAAGCACATTACTGGAAAGACGGGAAGCTTGCCAAGGCTGGGGGTTTGAACCCGGGCGTTCCGCTTCCGAGGGCACCGGCCGCTCACGCGGGGGTTCGCGAAGGGCCGAAAACAAAAAAGTTTTTGGCGGCGTTGGGTTTCAGCGTGGTTGAGTGGATCGGGGCCTTCTGGACGCGTTTTCCCGGCTTACCGAGCCCCAGTAAGTGCAGTGGAAACTACTCTCTCTTCGTTTCTCAACATCAACACACCCGAGGAGTTCATCAACGCTTTTGTTGCGGCAACAATGGCTGCGAAGAAGGTTCCAGTCATGATCGTTGATGAAGCCAACATCGCCTTTCCCATTGGTAACGGTGGGAATGGGAATGGCAGAAGAGAAGCAGCTTGCAGAGCGCTCGCGACTCGCAACCTTTCAACCTTTGTGGCACTGACAAAGGAGCAGCGGAAGGCGTCTGTTATTCTGGCTGCCTCCGACTATACTTTTGCATTGGGGCTACAAGTTCTTGGCTTCGACAAGAGTGGGGTTTGTCTCAAGACTTGGCACAGGAGCTATGAGCAACTTTGCGCAGTGCTTTTCTAAAGCTTGCTTTTGTTAGCTCATGCTTGTGCAAAACAGGGTCATATTTTGGTGTTCTTCGTTTGGTTGAATTTCTTGTAATCAGTTCATCACGGGATGCATGGGTCGGAACTGTGTGCTTGTAATGTCATGTCAAATCGGCATATTGCAAATGATTTTGTGTTGTGAGCGGGCAGGAGTTCTATGAGAACTTCGGAGGTGACGTCTTTGAAGCCTCATGCGTGCGATACCTGGGAACAGAATTGTAGCTACCCTGGGTCCGTATAAATGCTACGTTGCTATACCTCTCAATGCCTCAATCTGTCCCCAACCATTCGTTTGACGGTGCGTATCATCCTTTCTGCCTGATTTGCGTGCGTCTTCGTTATTACGTGTGTTATACCTTCCTCCTTAAGAAATGTTTGCAGTTTCTTGCTGTTCAACGTTCCTTCGTCGTCGCTGTATATCGACAAAGGCTGACCTAATACCTTGAAACGCCCCATGACTGCTTTATAAACGTCATCACCATCTTTACTTCCCAATGGTTCTATGTAACAGTTTTTGCTGAATATATCAATACATAATAAGCCATATCTTGGTTGGTCTTTAATTTCATTACCTACATCTTTCAACAGACTTGTAACATCCATCAAGTCAATTTGAAATTCATACTTCGGGAACGGAGCTGTGTAGGAGTTATAGTTATTGTAGTTTCTAGTCTGCTTGTTCGGTTGTGACTTCATCCATTTAGAAACCATGTCCAAAATTATGCCTACATCAACCTTCTTAGCTTTTTCATATAAGTCTCTCACCGAACCGAAGCCCTCCTCCACGTCGTAATACATTTTTCCAATACATTTTCTTTTTCCGCTCTAAGAATCTAGTCATTAAAAATACTTAGATTATAATTTTATCATATTTTCTTGCATCATAAAATCATAATGAACTTACACTAAGCACCTTTGGCACTTCTTCGTTTTCTTGTGCTTTGCCAAGTTTGATTTGCAGCTCATGGCAGAGCCGCGTATATCGCATACACACGGTTGTTCCGTTTTCTTTTGGTAATATCTTTGGAAATACTTTTCGTCGTTCGGTTTTCTGTTGTAGTATCCGTCATCCTGTTTCCTCCATTCGGCATTTCTAGCCTTTTCATTAAATGAACCTGTTTTATCACATTCTTCAGACGAAGAAGGCGTTTCGCTGTCAGTCAGCTCTGTGTTTCTAAAACTGTTCCAAAGGAGGTCAAAGGTTTCATCAGTCATTGGCATGTCAAGTCCGTTGCTTACAAAGTAGCAAGGCATAATGCGTTTCTACTTAATTATATACGGTTCAAGTAACTTTATCCTCAATCATAATCTGCTGCAAGTCCCTAGCACAAACCAAAACCATTTTCAGCTTCAACACTTTGCAGCTTTTTGCTTGTTTCCTCTGATCCAACCCATGCCCAGTCCCTTCCATGCCAAGCTGCTTTGTCATGCTATGGCATTGCTTCATGCAACTTGTCGTTTGCATGCTTCTCTCTTCCGTGTCGCGTTCTTCCTGCTTGTCGAGATTGTCCTCACATGGTTTGACATTGAATGAGGTTGATGACCTTAAGAAGCCCCAAAGCTCAGAACTTGTTTGGCTTTGGTTGTCCTGACATGTGCAAAAAGAGCATTCATTGGCATGACGGCTAGTTGTGGCTCGCCTCCCTGACTTTGGGCGTTGCTATGTGTCCGTGGTGGTTGAAGTAGTAGTGCCTGCATAGTGGTTGTTCCAGCAAAGCTGTTTATCATGTGGTCAAGGGTTGGTAGGGAGATGTCGGAGCCTGTGCACGTGCTTTGAGAGTTTCATTGGCGCTGTTGTTCACTCAAACCCCTTGAGCACATGTTCATCACTTCAACATTCAGCCACACCATGCAAGCAATAGTTTGTACCAAGGTGAAGGCAATGTGTTGCAGTGTTGCCATGTATTACGCTACTGTTTGGGACATAACCTCAGAGAAGAAACATCAGTTAGGCGTCCCCCATCATGAGGCGACCTGCCCAAAGACGGCAAGGTCTGTGCAAACTGATAAAGACCTGCGCGCTGGTCTTGGCATTGCTTTTCATTGACGGTGCACGCGAGCGTTTGACCTTTGTCGGTGGAGGATGCCATCCATTCCAGCCTCTCATTGCATTTGACGGAAGAGTGCCGACGAGATTGAAAGCAGAAGTCCGTAATGCAAGTACTAAAAAACCTCTGATACTGCCACCTCCGAGCAAGGCAGCAGATCCGCAGAACCACGTTTTCCTCTCCCTGACAGACTACGACAAGAAAATTGACAAGTTGTTTGAAGGAGACCATGATGTCGTCTTCATTCGCGGTGGTGTAGCCTAGGCAAGACAACGCTGGTAGAACATTTGGCATGTGAGTTTCCCCAGAAGTACGTCAATGTTCCCTTCACCGATGCAGGAATAGCAACTGCTTGGAAGATGGGCACGGTAGAAGCATTGGAGAAAGCGATCGGCAAGAAGACCGCCCGAGAAGGTTTGGAGTTTAGGAACGCCTTGAAGCTGGCGAGAGACAACAATCTGACGCTCGTCTATGACGAGGCTCACACCCTCTTCTCTTCACCAGAGCTATGCTCAGCGCTCTTCAAGAGCAGTACAGCCTATCAACCAAAGATCCTGCTATTCTCAGCTTCAGGGGATGCTTCCACTGCATCAACCCTGATTGTGCCCACACCGGGTGAAATTACCCAGAAATACATGTGGACACCTCCCTTGAACTCCACGTCAGAGCTTCAGGAGCAGCTGAAGGAAGCCGGTGTTAGGCTGGACCAGAAGAGCATCAAGTTCTTTATACAATTTTGCGGTGGACATCGTGGCATCTTCATTGCAGCAATGCGCTGGGTGCAGAGCAAGCAGAGAAGTGGGATTTCCCGCTGGGCTTTCCCGCAGACAGTGGGTTTTGTGCGGAATAGCTACGATGGAGGAGATTGGGATTGCGCAAAAACTGAGATTTTGGGGTACCTGCGCCAGAGCCGTGCAGTGAGGGTCAATGGTTTGTACAAAGACGTGAGCAACGTGCCGAGAGAGTTTGCAGAGCTTTTGTGCAAAGCCTCAACAACATTGCCACAGCATGTCCGGAGAGACCTTACCATCCACGGCTTCGTGGTTCCCAAATACAGTGGTACGGAGAGAGAGTTCCAACAGTTGGATTGGATGACTGAGGGCACAGAATACCGAGCGGCAAATCCTTTGCTTGCCTCGTATTACTTCCACAATCTGAAGAAGAGGCAGAATTTACAAGTTCACTTTGAGCCCGGAAAACCCCAACACTGTGCAGACCTATTGATGCGAGCATTGCCCTACCTGCTCTTCTCCCGGGTTGTGCGCTTCGAAGCAAACACTTCTGAGTTGGCGAAGGACGGTCTTCCGAGTGAGGAGCAGTACAACCAGGCGATCTGCATGGTTTTGAAAGATATGATGTACCAGCCTGTTTCCACAAAGCAATCTCGACAGGGTGTGGGAAATCCAGACATTGCACTGGAAAATGGTGGGGAAAGGTTCGTTCTGGACGGCGTGAAATTCGGAGGACAAATCAACAGTCACCTTCAGCGCTTCAATAGCATGACGAACTACAAGAACGCCAAACACAAGGGACTCTACATCATCGGCAATGACAATAAGAAGATGAGTGACACGGTGAACAAGACTCAAGCGGTTGATGTGCAAGTCATAGGCTTAGTCCCTAACATAGCTCACACAGCCTACACCGTCCACGTGAAGAGCAAGGGCATGATCATCAACACCTTCAATGTGGAATGCGACCTCGTGGCAAGGAGGTTGGTGCTCAAGGACGACGGCAAGCCTGAGCTCTACAGTGTCCAATCGCTGAAGAGTGTCAATCTACCTCCAACAGCTCAGACCAGACGCTGGGTGAAGTCTTGCAGTTTTGTTTGTTTTGGTTTGTCTGCCGTTCTTGTCCTACAGTCCTACCTTAGCAAAACATCCGAGCATTTGAAAATGGACCAGCGACTGCCATCTTTTTTCACGCTACTTGCAGGCACTAGTGCTACGACAAAAGCTGTTTGGGTGAGGCAGCTCCTCCATAAGGACTGATGACAGTTCCACATGCTGAGCTTGTTTCGAGAAAGGGTGTCTATGTAATGTTCCTCCCAAGCCCTAAAATGTGGGAAATTGCGATGAGCAGCTCAAAAAGGCAGCCCCCATCAAGAAAGCCTATTTTGGCGAAATGGGATTTTGCGACGGCTGGTTGGTTCGGGGCCTCCTGGAGCCGTTTTCCCGGCTTACCGAGCCCCAGTATAAGCAAGGAAACTGTGACGAGCAGTTGGAAAAGGCAGCCCCCCGTCGAAAAAACCCTATTTTGGCGAAATAGGGTTTTGCGAAGGTTGGTTGGTTCGGGGCCTGCTGGCCTTGTTTTCCCGGTTTACCGAGCCCCAGTATAGGAAACTGCGACGAGCAGCTGGAAAAGGCAACCCCCGCCAAAAAACCTTCTTTTGGCGAAATAGGGTTCTGCCACGGTTCGTTGGTTCGAGGCTTCCCTGACGCCTTTTCCCGGTTTACCGAGCCCCAGTTGAAGGCTCAAACGCCGGATTTTGGAACCACCTCCAAAGCCAAACGCTTGCAACCCACACGACATGAGCGCAGGGTCAACACCCCAAGTATCGGAGAGATCGAAAAGAGAATACGCAATGCTGTTCCCAGGCATCCAGTCCACTGCCTGCAACCGGATCTCTCTCAGTACAGAAGATTCAAACACAGCGGCCTCGACATGCAGGTGCTCACCGCAACGGTCACCCCAACCAAGCCACGTCCACAACTGGGTGCGTGCGCTGGTTGGGGTGCTAGGCCTTCCCGAGGTCACTTAATTTCATATTTCCAACAACGTCGCATAATTTCGTTTCCGATTTAACGAAAATAACCGACGACCCACGAATTGTTACAATTTGCTCAGAAAAAACCCAATAAACAGTTGATCCGAGTCACTGTAAACACGGTGAGAATGACGTCAGGAGAGGCCCGGGGTATTTCGAAGCTATAAATACACCAACAGACTTCGCGCCTGAGCTGCCGCCAACTTCTATTTCGATTCAAGGATATAATCACGCAATGTCAATGGGGAACGCGGCCTGACGCGGGGAATGTGGCGTCAATAGCCGGCGTCAGGGAGGTATGCGGCGTCAGACAGGAACGCGGCGTCAAGGAATGCGGCGTCAATAGGCGGCGTCAGGGGGGTATGCGGCGTCAGACAGGAACGCGGCGTCAAGGAATGCGGCGTCAATAGGCGGCATCACGGGGGTATGCGACGTCAGACAGGAACGCGGCGTCAAGGAATGCGGCGTCAATAGGCGGCGTCAGGGAGGTATGCGGCGTCAGACAGGAACGCGGCGTCAAGGAATGCGGCGTCAATAGGCGGCGTCAGGGGGGTACGCGGCGTCAGACAGGAACGCGGCGTCAAGGAATGCGGCGTCAATAGGCGGCGTCAGGGAGGTATGCGGCGTCAGACAGGAACGCAGCGTCAAGGAATGCGGCGTCAATAGGCGGCGTCAGGGAGGTATGCGGAACGCGGCGTCAAGGAATGCGGCGTCAATAGGCGGCGTCAGGGGG
>CAXAMN010005736.1:0-17586 GCA_963970005.1 Durusdinium trenchii
CGAAGGATTTTACAACTATTGGAGCGCACGCGTGTGACAGCTGCCGATTGCTTCAGAGGGTTGACCTCTTCAACACCAACGTTGAAGAAATTCCGGAACTCACCTTTGTGCACTGTACCAACCTTCAGAGAAGTTCTTCTCCCGCCCACTCTCCATACAATTCGAGTTAAAGCTTTTATGAACTGTGCAGCCCTGGTTGAGCTTGCCATCCCTCCCTCACTGAAATACATTGGAAGTAGGGCTTTCTTGGATTGCACTGCCTTCAAGAGGCTTGCCAAGAACCGAGAGGGTTGCCCCATGCAAACGTTTGTGAGTGACTCAGGGGACAGGACTTGCACATTGGGCGAGTAAGTTGTCGTGTTTGATTTGCAGGGGTCACACCTTATTAGGGGTGCTCCAGTAGCATCAAACCCTGGCTCTCGACTGGGTGAAAGTGGAGGTCTGCGAGTGTGTCGCCAGGAGAGGGAGAAACCCAGAAACCGTCGTGCAGCCAAATTACCGAGTGAAAAACCCGATTGCAGGAAAGTATGTGTCCACCATGCCACATGCTGATCAAGGATGTGAAATGGAGCACTCCTTGGGGCACCAGGGCGGATGATGCATGACATTGCAGCTAGCTGCAAAGACTTCTAGGGCAAAGCGAACTAAGAAGAGTGGTGGATCTCAGAGTGGTTGCTTCTCAAGATATTCAATTGCCTCTTGTGGTGGCACCATTGTTCTTCGCGTCTGTGCAATCCGAGGCAACGGAAGCCGCAATGTAATCCATCGTGACAAACTTATGGTGAGATTTAAAGCGAAGGAGGGGACTAAGCTCCTGTGGAGCAGGCGAGAGGCACTCCGTGAGGACAAAGGCTGGGGCGTGCGTGCTTTCTTCGTGTTCAATAAGAAAGCCAAAAAATTGAGAAAGCTGATGGGGCGGAAGAGCTTGGTGCAAGGGCATTGAAGGGTCACTGGAGGCAAAATAGTCTGCAAGTTGGTTGCACTCCTGTGGCAGGTAAACTGGCACGGCGCGCGAGCTAATAGGCGCTGACAGTGATCCAGAATGGCCACTACCTCTGGTTTTTTGACCCGACCCCGATGTTGTAAATAGTTGATAATTGGCAAGATATCTTTTTGGATGACAACTCCATCGATCGTAATGTCCTTGGACAAACAGGACACACAGTAGTTAAAGGCCAGTTCAATGGCAGCCCGACACGCATGTGCTTCTGCAATAACATTATCAGTGCAAGATAGCAGAGCGATGGAGAGCCACTGGACCAGATTCGTGGTGGTTTGCGTGTTATGCAGTAGGCTGACCCCTGCACCTCCTGTTTGCGTGTGTTTATGCGCTGATCCATCAAACTGGAGGAGGCATCCTTGCCAATTATGCGGTTCACCGAGGAGGAGAATAGTGTCCACAGGAAGGTCATCTGCGGCCTTTAGCCGCAAGTGAGTTGACCCGCAGTGGCAGACAAAGGGGACTAAGCAAGTCGTGGCAGTTGGGAAAGGGAGCTTTCGATGTTGCATGAGCAGAAGGCGCAGTCGGCAATCATTCTTGGCAAAAGTGGCTATTGTTTCGCCTGCGGCGAAAGCCTGGGTTGCGCATAGCCCTTTGGCCGGGAACAAGGCCGATTCCAGTGCAACGGTGGGAAAGCGCTGTAATCTAATCTTAGTGGAGTCAACACACGGGACTTCACTAGCCTGGGGTGGGGCACGAAAATGTCGCAGCAATGTACTGGGCAAGGAGCGATAGACTCTCTGCCACAAATCAAGCCCAGTACATGGCCCGAAGCCAAGCCAGGGGAATACAGCAGCAGAAACACGGTGAGCGGGCTCAGCCTCCCAGTTCAACAGTGGTGGGAGAATCGTTTGTTGCTGCTCAGCGTCCATTGATGGGTGCCTGAACCCAGGTAACATGCTCTGCGACTTCCTCTTGGGCGAGAACCTTAGTTCTTGTCCTGAGGCAGCGCGCAAACAACGGCCAGAACATGTGTGCATCATGCCGGGTATTCGTGCATTCGACTAGCAGCTCACCCATATGGTAGCTACAATTGCTGCGCAACTGCCAATGAGCTTTGATCGACATCTAGAGCACTGCTTTCAACAAGTGCTCATGACAGGCCTGTCATCTCAGGCCCACGGCCCTTCTCCAATAGGAATGCTGCGTGGCCAGCGGAAAAGGGCCGACATTAGTGACAGACCTGGGAGACAAACGAATAGAAATTCTACATGGCCAGCGGAAAAGGGCGGACACCAGAGCTGTGGGAGCAGAGGCATGGCAGTGCTGGATGCCCGCTTCGGTAGTAAGATACCTTTCGAAGTTGCCACTTGCTCAACAGTGTCACAGCGCCTGGCTGTGTTGATTTTGGCTATTAAAGTCTTCGCCGAATGCAGCTCCCTTGCCAGCGAAGGAGTCGCGAATCAATTCTGTAGTTCAACCAAATTCGGGCACTATCTCTTTCGAGATTGCATCAACCTAGCCACCTTTGTCCTGCAAGAAACCAATCATCAACAGGAGCCGCAAGCTCGGATAGAGGCCAGGGAGCTGTCGCAAGGGTGTCTAAGCTCTGCTGGAACAGTCACACTGGAGCTTACGCGGGACTTCCACGTACTGGGGGCGCATGCCTTTTTTGCACGGGTGGAGGCGCTATGTGTGCCGAGAGGCGCAAGTCACCTTGATTGAATTAAATAGGGACGCTAAGGAGATACAAGCCAGGCATCAGAGCAAGGCGCCACACCACAACCAACCAACAAACAAACAACCCAAAACACAACCAACCAAAGCAGCAAGGTTCGTATCTCAGAAGGGCTGTGTAAGCCGAAGCAAAAGTTGAGTGAAAACCGGTGAGACGGGGCTCTGAATTCATTCTTCTACTTGCGCTCAGTACATGATGACGTGATGGTCAGGCAACAATGATATTCCTCTCTGCGGGCAGTGAGTTTTCTGTACGGCAATGATGATCATCGCCCATGTGTGCGAAGGGCACCCAAGAATGTGCAGAAGAAAAGTACTGGGGGCGCATGCCTGTGACAATTGTAAACTGCTGAAGAAAGTCGACCTTTCGAACACAAAGATTGAAGAAATCCAGGAACTTACTTTTGTGCACTGTACCAGCCTTTGTGAAGTCAGACTGCCAAATACGCTCCACACCATAAGGGTTAAAGCCTTCATGATTTGTGCTGCACTGCCAGAACTCGCGATACCGCCCTCACCACACTACATTGCCAGCAGGGTCTTTCTGGACTGCACCGCACTCCGCAGGCTTGTCAAACTCCCAGGCCGGCATAAATGGAGAGGAATACATGCAGAAGAAAATGCTTTTTTGCTATTTGCCCAGCCATGCGATGGCCACCGTGGTTGCGTATGATTCCTGACATTGGCTGCGTGTCCGGCTTAGCGTAAGGCATACTTCTCCAACTGTTCGAGAGTGAATTAGGCTCCGACAAGCAGAGAGCATCGCCATTCTCGTCTTCGTCGTCTGCAACCTTGTGAGCCTACCGGGATGGGAGCCTTAGCTCTTGGTCCTTGGGAGGCAGGTGGTAGCAGAGTGGTGGATGAATGGCGCCCAGGTGAGAACCTTAGTTGCTCGTCTGCAGGAGCCTAACGCAGCCAATCTTGTACAGAGATGGCACAAGTACCATGCTAGGATAGGTCTTAGTTTCACCAGTTTCACATGGGCAAACTGATTGTCGCCTGTCTCAACCTCAATCGTCGCAATCCAAGTGCCAAATACTTGTGCGAAACCAATGCAATTGCCATTCAGGTGTCAATGCGTGCCAATCCGAAGCTGTTGCTTGCAAGGCCGTGTTCTTTGAAATAATCACAAAATTGCCCAGCTGCGTAAACGCTCCCACTTCTTCTGCACATTCTTGGGTGCCCTTCGCACACATGGGCGATGATCATCATTGCCATACAGATACTCACTGCCCGCAGAAAGGAATATCGTTGTTGCCTGACCATCATGTACTGAGCGCAAGTAGAAGAACGAATTCAGAGCCCCGTCTCACCGCTGCTTTGGTTGTTTGTGTTTTGGGTTTCTTGTTTGTTGGTTGGTTTTGTGGTGTTGGGCCTTGCTCTGGCGCCTGGCTCGTATCTCCTTAGTGTCCCTATTTAATTCAATCAAGGTGACTTGTGCCTCTCGGCACACATAGCGCCTCCACCCGTGCAAAAAAACACCAGTTTCACATGGGCCATGCGTGTTGAAGGATAGTGACTCCAAAGCACACTATCAGACGGAAAAGTGAACACCCCCTGTGGTCCCTTTGGCTAACGCGTGGGAGCCATTGGGGGGAGTGTTGTGCCTCCCTTGTAGGAGGGAAATCAGCACTGGATCTAGCAGTTCCTTTGTTGCAATGTCTTTCACTGCCATACTCAAGATTAGCCTCTGCTTTTCGTACGTGCAGACAGCAAGATGGGTTGTGCTACGGAAAGGGAATTTTCCACGGCTTGCCTAGCTTTGCAACCGATGACTTTGTGGCATTTGTCATCATTTCACTGCTGATATTGCTCCTGGCACCTTGCATCATGTCAAGATACTTCGTGCGCCAAAAACCATAAGTGGCTTGGATGATCTCATCCGAGCCAAGGGAGAGAGGCCACCTTTGATTGGCCAGTCAGAACAACCGCCCACGATCAAAAGCATTTTGCCTTTCGTAGTGAATTCAGGCCCTTAGCTATTTTGCAGCTCGTCAACTTTTCACCTGTCTCACTCTAGTACAGAGGAAACACTGCTCACATTGGCTTGCGGGCCTTCATTGTGTTTTGTTGTCTGGGTTCTTGGGTTTGGGGTTTTGGTTTGCTGTTTTTGGTGTTCTTCCCCCACCAACTTGCAGTGTCTCCATACTTTCTATGATGACCTGGGCACACCGCCCACACGGCGTCCGCACTCGTGGAAAAAAAGCGGAAAAGGGCGGACACCAGCAGTGACACAAAGGGCGGACACATCTAAGAAAGAATTGAGAACCCAAACAGCAAACTTTTTGGGGAAATATCTCCAGACTTGTCAAAAAACATCTGGGCGCGGCTCAGCTCAGTGCGTGGTTTCACTTGTTTTAAACCCAGTTCACCCAACGTTTGATTGTCAATGATCGCCGTGGTTTTCCAAATCAACATTGTTCGACAACCTGTTGTGGATGCGTCTTTGTGGTTGTGTGTTTGTGATTTTGTCTTTGAAGTTGTGCTTGTGGTGTGTGTTTGTGGTTGTGCGTTTGTGTCTTTGTGGTCGTGTTTGCGGCCATGTGTTTGTGGTGTGCGTGTATGTGTTTGTGATTGGCGTTGTGGTTGTGTGTTGTGGACATGTCTCTGTGGTTGTGTGGTTGTTGTGTTTTTGTGGGTGTTTGCGGTTGTTTGTTTGTGGTTGTGTGTTGTGGTTGTGCAGTGGCTGCGTTTTGTGGCTGTGCGCTGTGGATGTTTCTTTGTGGTTGTGTGTTGTGTCGTGGTTGTGTTTGCGGTTGTGCGTTGTGGTTGTGTGTTGTGGACATGTCCCTGTGGTTGTGTGCTTGTGATTGTGTTTTTGTACTTGTGCTTGTGGTTATTTGTTTGTGGTTGTGTGTTGCGGTTGTGTGCAGCGGTTGTTGTGCGTTGTGGTTGTGCGCAGTGGTTGTGCGCTGCGGTTGTGTGTTTCGGATGTGTCTTTGTGGATGCGTGTTTGTGATTGCGACTTTGTAGTTGTGTTTGCGGTTTTGCATTGTGTTGTTTTTTTGTGGTTGTGCGTTGTGGTTGTGTGCTGTGGGTGTGTTTTTGTGGTGTCTGTGTGTTTGTGATTGTGTCTTTGCGGTGATGCGTTTGTGCTTGTGTGCTGTGGTTGTGTGTTGTGGTTGTGTGCTGCGCTTGTGTCTTTGTGGTTGTGTCTTGTGGTTGTGTGCTGTGGTTGTGTGTTGTGGATGTGTCTTTGTGGTTGTGTGTTTGTTGTGATGGTGTCAGTGTCTTTGTAGTTGTGTTTGTGTGGTTTTGTTTGTTGTGGTTGTGTCCTGCGGTTGTGTCTTTGTGGTCGTGTGTTGTGGTTGAGGTCCGGCGGGGAAAACTGCCGTCGGGACTTGGCGGTTGAGGTCCAGCGGCGAACAGTGCCATCCGACGCTTGCGGTTGAGGCGGTTGAGGAGGCGAGGCGGAGAAGGAGGAGAGGACGCGAGGCAGTTGACAAAAAATCTAACAATCCTCACCGGACAGGTGGGGAAGTACTGATCTTGGAGGAGAAGCAAGACCACAATGAGTATGACCAATCTTGATAGGACTATGGACCAGGCAAAGGAATGTGAGTGCAAGTAAGCCGAGTTGAGTGGAGCGAGTCGAGAGTCCCGCGTCGCGTCGCGTCGAGCCCATTGGAGTCGAGTGGAGCGAGTGAGTGAGTGAGCGAGCGAGCGAGTGAGTGAGTGACAGGAGTGAAAATGAATGAAGCGGGTGAGAGCGCAGGCGCGCGGAAGGCAGGCGGACGTAAGCCAGCCGACCTCGCGGACAACGGTGAGTGAGTGAGTGAGTGAGCGCAAGGAGGAGGAAGAGGAGCAGGAGGAGGAGGAGGGATGAAATGACTGTACCCCACACAAAGATGTGGATGTGGGGAACAACTAGCCTCCCACATGTTTGTTGTTGCCGAACTTGGGCCTCGGGCATTTCTTAAGCGTGAACATGCCCATAACAGCACGTCACCATTTTCCTTGTGCACTTCCTACCGGCACTTCTCTTGCGGACATGAAACAAAGTTGTCACTGGTCGACGACGTCGACGATCCTTTGAGTAAATTTCAGTTGTCCAAAAGGGGAAGCAAAGACCACTGGCACCGGTGTGGGCCGTGGACAGAGTTTGGCTCAGCACAGATGCTTTAGACTCTAGACTCAGCAGTGGCCGGGTGATGAGGTCTGATGCTGAGCCGACTTCGCCGGACTCCAGGGTAGTTAGGCCAAATCTTTACCGCAGACAATGAATCATTCCACACGATTTGCAACCTACACCACCAACAAAAAAAACTTCAAGGTCAAAAAACATTTCTTTTCCAAGGTCCCATACCTTTTTACTACTTGGTTTTCTTCACAGAAGATAAAGCTTTACGTCAGGATTGTCAGGGGACACATTTTTGTTTTGATCCTGGCCGCTGTTGGTTTTGATGACGTCCATACGCTCCTCTTAAGAGGCGTTGGAGACGCCAACAATTTTCCAGGTCATGCTGCTTCGTATCCTTCTGGCTGGCCTGGCCCTGTTAGCTGCAGTCTACATTCTGAAGGCCCTTGGGTGGCGGCTCGTCGAACGCTCAGTGGATGAGGAACCAAACCCGACATTCTGTTTTTAGCTGTTGGCATTCCCTGAACCTTCCATCCCTGAGATTGGGAAAGTTGAGGGAACCATACAATACCATGTGACCAGGACGTTACCTTTTAATTTCACCTTGGCAGGCATCACTCCTGCAACTCACTGACGAGGGCATAGAAGCGGAGTCATGGGATGCAGGTCAGATCGAGTGACGAATGTTGGAGAGCACAGTCTCTAGCAACTCTTAGGTTGGAGGTCATCGCTCTTAGGTTGGAGGCTTTTTGCTGCAGGCTGAACTCGTAGCATTTCTTTGTTTTTTCCTAAGGGCAGACTGGCTTCAAAGCTAATGAGTAGGACACGAACGAACATGTTATTTTCCGATCGTGGCGAACCATGGCACGTGTTGAAAGCCGACCTCACGCAACCTAACAGATTTCCAAAAACCTTTGCAGACCAGACCTGCGCTAGACGACTCACAGAGCCAAGCGGAAAGTATTGCCAAGACCATTCCAGCCTGTCTGGACCACACGAAGCAGAGCAGCAAAGCCGCCTTTTCAGCGCCTGGACGGTGCACATCTCCAGCCCCGCAAAAGGCCCTTTGCACCCGCGAGCGCCTGGAACATCGATTACTTGCCTACAATGTTTGCATTCTCTTTGATTCAGCTTAGCAACAGGAAGGCTGTTTGTTCGACTTGTGTGCTGTGGCACAGTGTTTCTCCCGTGCCAGGTGGAAACCTCAGTGACCTGGACCTTGCCCAGAGAGCTTTTAGGCGAACGTTTCACGGTGGATTTTTTTGGCCGTTCTGTTTGTTGAATTGCATTCTTGCTACTAGTAGAAATTCCAGGAGCTACTAGTAGCGTCCTTGCTACTAGTAGCATGCCCTTTGATACTAGTAGCTTCTAGTTTGCATACATTGAATTGTATTGATTTTGAATTTAAATTTGGTAGTTTGTCTCAATGCAAAGGCTTCAAATTGGTTCAATGTCGGTGTTGTGGTGTTACCCATTTTGTTTCATGTGTCAGAACTGGCGACGATGACAAGGCGGGATCGTGTTCATTTGCTGCAATTGCACTCTTAGACATGCTACGTCATGTCTTCTCAATCCGCAGACTTTATGGTGTTGGCTCTTTGTGGAGAACATACAACTTGCTAGACACGGCATTGGCATTCTGCACCCGCACAATTCTTTGAGTCCTTGGTGCCTCCAGAACCAAAAATTATACAACTTGTGACATCTTTCTCCTTTCGTGGCTTGGGAATTTGTGTTCTAAATTGCCCACACGACTGTGTTCACTTCGTTTTGTGTTCAATTCGTTGTTAAGCACTTTCTTCCTTTCTGGAAGTTCTGAGGTCTTGGACTTGCCCTTGTAAGACTTGTAAGATTTCTATTTGTATTACTTTTTTTCAATTTTCTTTCATCTACTGATGTCCTTTGGACCTTGATCAACTTCAGACCTTTATTTTTTATTTTTCTCTTTTTGTCTTGTAAAGGAACACTTTCTTCAAAGGCCTCAGGTCTATAGAATCCCAGTCTTTGATCGACCACTTTCACAAAGAAGCACGTCGCAGGGCGTGCCTTCATTCATGCCTTAGACTCAAAAAGTCGACACTTTGTTCAAATTAAAGGAACACTTAGTAGTAACAAGTGCCTTACTAGTAGTAACAAGTGCCACGCTAGTAGTAACAAGTGCCTTACTAGTAGTAACACAAAGCTATTAGAATTAGAATAGAATTACTTTCTTTCTTTTTTTTTAAAGCTTCTACTAGTAAAAAATTGTGTGGGAACCACATGAATAGTGTGAGCTGAAGAGCTGCGTCAGACGTTGGTAGCTTACTTAAGCATACTAGCATTTACTAGCCACCTCTCGGTCTACCTGGCGTACCCCGTCTCCGGCCTGAAAATATGAAATAGATATGGTGAAATTTCATTTCAAGTCTTCAACTAAAACCTTTGAATTGCATACAAAGCTTCTTGTTACTAGTAGCGATGGCCTCCAACCTGATAGCGATGGCCTCCACCGAGACAACTGCCCTGTTGGTCACTTCGCTGAGGCCTTTGCCCTACTCACCGCCTGTTTGAGCGACGAGGTTCGGTTAGAGCGACGTGTGGGTGGGCACACCTTGTGGAAGACACTCCAGCCCTAAGGCCTTCTCCTCCAGCCTTAAGCAATGAGTGGTGTTGCTGTCCCAAAATGTTTAAGCAATGAGGCGGCCTCGTAGTGATTCACCCAAGTACTTTGGGGGCTGAAATCGAATGGAACTTGCACGATGCGCAGGAGAAGTCGCAGCTAGATGCGGCTGCATGCAAGACCTTGCTTGGGGAGCTGTACTTTGTCGGAGGAGGGGTGCCTCGAAATCTCACGAAGGCTGGAGATGAATCGATTTGAAAGAGAGAGTACATTGAACACAACCAACATGTGTGTAATTCAGCTCGAGAGCTATTTTCAATGCAGGTTCTTGGTTTTCTCAATCTCCAGCTGGCAGCTGCTAGGCAAAAGAACTTTGGGAGGAGGCAGCAGAGGTAGGGGAGCCAGATGCCCAGTACAACCTGGGCATCCTCTATGCGAACATGCCAGCTTCCAATGCCGGCCTGGCACCTTATGTCCACCTTTGCTGATTCAATCTTTCGTTTCAATCTTTTTAGTTTCCGTTTCGAAACAAACCAAGCCGCAGCTGCAGCCAGCCCCATCCATTTCAAAACCCATTTTGTCGGGTGTTGATAAAGATGCCACGGGCCTCCAACCTAATAGCGATGCCACAGAGAAATAGAGACAACATTAAGCCTGAACAAACAGACGTCATCCACCGTTTTGCCAAAAGGCTTGGTCACTCCTTCCGAGCTGTGCCACATTGCCAGGATCAGCTGCGCCGAAATGAGGCTGCGGGCTCCAGCAGGGGTTTCCCGGGGCCTATGTGGCCATCGTTTCAACTCCTGGCAAGAACATTTCTTGCTTTGTTCTTCTCTTGGGACCTTTTGTCCTTTCTTTTTCCTTCTTTCCGTTTCTTTTCTTCTGTTAGACCTTGCCTTGCTTATTTCCTTCTTTTATTCTATCCATTCTTGAGAGTGTTATTTTGAACTAAAACCTGAGACACTTTGCAAACGTGCGTTGGTGATTCACCTTGTCTAGTGAGCTTGGTAGGCTTTGGCGGTCTTGTACCTTTATGCCGCATCAACAGCAGGCCATGCCTTCGATTTATCCTCGACTTGTTACAACATTGTCGCCACTACAAACATGTCTGCGATGATGCCAGGACATCCGGGTGCTTTGATGGCAATGGGATATAGACACCTCCACGGCTACGGTGTTCCACAGGTCTGCAAACAGCTTTCGGGCCCGCTATGCGCAATGGAAACCAACATAAGCCTCATAGTGAGGCATTCGTGCGACTTCACGGCGACATAGTTGCTTCACCTGAGAAAGCTCATGTGTCTTCATTTGCTGGCCTTTATTGTTGTGACATGATAGGCCCCTGCCAGGCTTGCAGTACAGCAGCCTTGAACTACATCGATGTGGCCAAGGGCGTGGCTTCCATCTACAGTTCAGGGATGCCACAGGCGGTAGAGCTTGTTCGACTGAACCTGCCGCATAAGGATAGAAAGGTCTCCCGGCGGATTTGCTGGATTGCGGGGTTTAGTGTTGTGTTGTGTAAGTTGTGGGTTGTTTTGGTGGTTTCAGTTTCTTTTTTGCAGAACGTTTGGAAGATCCTTGTCAAGAACGAAAAGGCCAGCATCGGAGTCCTCAGTGTACCCTCCGCTCTCCGATTTTCAGGTTCTCAGCTCATCGGAGTTGAACCTCTTTGTGCAGATTGCCACCAGCGGCGACAGTACGGTCGCAGCAGCGATTGGTAAACGGTATCTCTTGGGCATCGAAGGTTTTAAGCAGGACTTCCAGAAGGCACCGGATGCCAAGCAGGATGCAAAGGGCAGCAAAGCATGGCAATGGCACGAAATGAAGATGAGCATAGAGATCGTAGGTCAATCATATAGAGTCAGTTCATTGTTTTGCCAGGCTTTTTCTTGCTCAAATTCACTCATGTCACTTTTCCATCAGGCCAAGCAGTATCTCAATCTTGCAGCTGAGCGACACCATCCAGGAGCTTTAGCACTTCTTGGCTATATCTACTGCCTAGGCAGCCAACCTGTCGAAGGGCTCTAAAAAGGGCTTTGGGACGGACATGTGACACGATTTCTGTTTCTAGGAGAGTCTCACTAGCATATTCAAGGTCGGAGGTCGAGCAACGTGCGGAAAACATCAAGGTCCCTCCGTTACAAAGCCCATGCAATGGGATTCTTTAAAGCCCTTACTCCTCGCAACAGGTTGGAGGCCATCGCCCCTTAACACAACAGCATGGCCGATGGCCATCGCATGCGAGACACGGCCGCCGTGAGGCCTTGGGACGCCGGTGAACTTGGATACGGCCTATGCCTACTTTGCGACGGCGGCGTCACACAATGACCCGTTAGGTCACAATGGCCTTGGCTATATCTACTTCCGAGGGACCAATGCTCAGGCAGTTGGGAAAGGGGAAGCAAAGGAAAGGAAAAGGAATAGGAAAAGGAATCAAAAGACGAACAAGGTCTGAGTAAAGGGAAAGATGAAAGAAGAAAGGAACAGACCAAACGAAAGAAATACAATAGTTTTGAATGGGAGAGCTTCCTTTGAGGCTCGCATGGCCTTGCTTTAAGATACAGTTCGCTGATTTTCGAGAATCTTAGAATCTTGCAACAACAACTAGAGGGATGCACATGTTCACACGTGCGCACAGCGAAACTAGGTGGGTGTGAGAAGGGCTGTGCAATTATGTGTCAGGAGTTGCCACGTTTGAGGCTCTCTGTGTGTGTTTGTGTGCGTGTGTGCAAGGTTCCAAAGGGCATATGAGCAGGGTAGCGTGTGCGTACAAGGTTTTTCTGCAAAGAACTACCTTGAATGAGTGTATTGAATTATAGCCTGTGACCTTCTGAAGCCGCAAGCGAGGCAATGCTTGCGCCTTTCAGACTGAATGTAGTGTTCCAGGGGCTCCTAGTACCCCTAGTAGCTTCTTGTTACTAGTAGCGATGCCAGGAGCCCCTAGCAGCGTCCGTGCAGTAGTAAGGCTGAGCGGCTGGATGCTTGACATGCGTGGAACACTTGCTATTCTTGGGGGGGGGCTCCTTGGGCCTTGATCGAGTGAATGCACGCGCGTCAGGGGAGTGCGGATGTAGTGGTACTAAATACATTGGCCACCAAGTCTTTTCTCTCTCAACCTTCGCTAGCAGGTTGGAGGCCATCGCTAGTAGGTTGGAGGCCGCTAGTAGGCACTACCAAGCTCGCTTTTCATTTCGCTTGTTTCCTCAGGGACGGAATTTGAAGCTGGCCTTCAGCCACTTCAACGAGTCGGCCTACGGCGGTTCGTCCGATGGAATGTTCAATCTGGCGAGCATGTGCGCCCAGAGCTGGCTCTGCTTGGTTCTTATGCCAAGCCACAACAACTGAGGTACCTCACTGGTACGGCTGTCCAGGAGTCATTCCAAATGGCTGTGCTTTACTATGCTCAGGCATGGAACACTTAATGCATAGCTTGGCACAAAAAGAAGAAAAGAAGGAGGGAAGGAAGGGCTACACAAAAAGTGAAAGAACAAGGACAAGAAAGGACAAGAAAAGACAAGAAAGGACGAATGGCAGTTCTTTTTTTTGACTTGCAGTTCTTCAAGGCGCTAGATCGGGGGCACACCCCGGCTGCTTACTCTTTGGCTGTGATGCATCTCAACGGCATCGGGTCCGCGACTCAAAAAACGGATCCAAAAGACACAGAAGAAGCAGGACGCTACTAGGAACAAGTGCATCGCTACTAGTAACAAGTGCCTTACTAGTAGTAACAAGAACGCTACGTTCGGGGCTCCTGGCCTTACTACTAGGAACAAAGGACGCTACTAGGAGATCAAAGAATAGAATTCAATAGAGAAGGCCTTGAGAAAGAAAAAGCCGGGGATTGGTGCCTAGCGTGGCTGCATGATAAATCAGGACAGTACGAGACTGTGACATCGCTGTCAACCTCTTAAAGAAGGCCTGAGTGGATGCCATCGCCATTCACTTATGTTCTTCCCTTGCTTTGCGGAGTTGTTGCAATCCCAGGGTAGATAAGTTCAACGCTCAACGCTGCCTTTCTTTTCTTTCTTTTCTTTCTTTCTTTCTTTCTTTCTCTCTCTCTCTCTCTCTCTCTTTATTCTTTCGTATTCTCTTCTTTTTGCCTTTTTAACATCTAGATTCAAGGTTAAATACTTCGAAGGGGCATCCTCACACTTAGACTGGACAGGTGTGCGAGCGAGGAGAATGGGTCTCCAGCAAACTGGTTAGTGCCTATGACTTCGGCCCGGCGCTTGGTGGCCCATGCTTCGTTGCTTTGGCGACAAACATCCGAGCACCTCGACCGGAGTGAAGTGAGGCGACAAACATCCGAACAAAGCGGCGTTGATGTTTTTGAAGCTCGCGGAAGCTGGGCACGAGGCCAGTGCAGAAAACACACGGCCAGCAATGCGATCCGGAAGTGCGTGCGCAGCGCATCGCATGCATCGCATCGCATTGCATCCCACAGGTCTCGCAGATGAATGTGGCCTATCTATTTGACAGTGGGCATGCCAACTTGTTCTCACCTGAAGAAGGTGCCGCTATGGATGCGGCGCCATATGCCGTTTCTTGTGAGAGCTTTGATGTTTTGGATGCCTTTACCCCTTGCTACTAACCAAAACACATGTTTGGCATTCAATCAAGTTTCAAAGGCCCTGTGAGTGCAGCTAGGTGAAAAACCGCCTGCTAAAGCGGACGATTACTTTTGGGAGGACGGATGTGTTTTGCCGCCTTCACCATGACTTAGTGCAAGGGTGCTCCGCTCGTACGCTTTTTCTGCTTGTGAGGACGACTCAAGATCATTTGGGCGGAATATCGCACAGTTCCCTGGATGAAAACCGTTTCCGGCGATGGAGACCGTTCATTTGCGTCGTGAGGCGATTCTATGAGATGTCCGCGGAGCAAGGAAGCGCTTCCTCAGAGCTCCGCCTCGGCGATTATGCCTACTATGGCTGCTTAGAATGAAGATGGATTTTCTCCGCCGTTTCTTTGTTTTTCTTGTTTGTTTTTCTTCTTTCGGACTTTTAGACTTTTCCTCTTTAAAGAGCCCCTACTGATACTGTACCTTCCTTTTCTTGTTATAAACCGTTTCTTGTTTGTTAAGAGAAAGCGATCTAGAATGGCTCGATCTAGAATGGCTTACAATGGCTTGCATTTAAGTAGCCACTAATACTGGCTTGGGTTCCTCGTCAAGAGCGCCACTACGGGTGGCGAACTTTGAACAAAAGCACTTTCTGGCTGGTGCAAAGAAAACAACGGAAGATGAAAAAGGAAGGTAAGGGTCTAAGTTGCCCCTCTAAAGTGGCCTTATCTGTCTTTCCATTTCTTTACCTTCTTTGCTAATTATGTCGCTTCGCAGAACAGGCGATGGCAGGCAGTGCAACGAGTCTGTGTGAACACCAAAAAGCTCTTTCCGCAGCAGAGATTGGCAGATGACAACCTACTAGCAATGGCCTCCAACCTAAGAGCAATCGCCTCCACCCTACTAGCAATGGCCTCCACCCTACTAGCGATGGGTTATCCCTTCCAAGAGGGGGTTTGTAATGGTTTGTAGTTTGTACGGTATTTGCGATGTTCTTGACAGCGTTGAAAACACAGCACAAACCAATGCTTGTATTTACACACTTTTGGCACTCTCCGAGGGCCAAACCCTGCAAATATCTCTGCAAGCCACAATGCATCACAATGTGCAACGCACCGCTATTTATAGTGTTTTTGAATTCTAAGTTTCAATCTCCCCGATATTTGCGATGGCTTCGGTAGTTGTTGCAATCTGTTTCTGCCTTTTGCATGTTGGAGACCACGTGCGTCACAAGACACGAAAACACAGCAACTTACCCCATACAGAAAAAGGCTTCACGCAAAGCATGGAAACTCACTGTCAACTCTTCAGAGCGCTCTCCCCCACGGCAGGGTGAGGTGTTGGAATGCGCCCCCATATCTTGCGTTGCTGTGGGTATTGCAGTCGTTTTTGCAACAGTCCTGTTGTTTTGCCGACCGAGGCTGGGGCAAGTCAGCCAGCTTTACAGAGACGGCATCGCCTGATGGAGATAAGCACGATCAAGGTGTCGCACCTTTATAGGAGTTTTCAAACCTTAATGCTTGGACATTGAGTGTTTTGGAAAGTCCCTCAGGCTTCTTGACTTTGTTTGTGTGTTTGGCATCATTTGCATGACACCTGTTGCTGTCAGGTGAAGATTGGCTTGATTTCCCTTTACCGCCGTCTTACAACATAGAGCTTCGACCTCAACCCGTTGACTATGAGGCAGCTTTGGCGAGATATCGCAAAACTGCTGACTTAACCGTCACGGGCGAATGGATGCAATCCTTTGTGGCGAGAGCTTCCTTCAATCTGGGCTTCATGCATCAGTTCGGCATCGGCATTGCACAGGACATCATTCTTCCGACAAAATATGCCATGAAGCAGTAAAGACGGAACACAAGTACATGAATTCGCAGACTTGAAAGAAACAAAGCATTGCACCTTTTGTTTATGATTCATGTCTTCTGGACCTCACGAGTTTAATCTGAACCAAGGTTCAGATTTCAGGCTTTGTGAATCATCAAACACGGTGTAAAACATGCAGCTGAAAGTAGCCAGCACTAGCTGAGTCATGGACCGGGTCAGTTTTCGGTGTCAGCTAGGAACAAGTGCCTTACTAGTAGTAACAAAAAGCTATTAGAATTAGATTCTAATTATTGTTTCTAATTTCTAATGGGCTCCCCTTTTTTTTGACCCGCGCACCCTTTTTTTCTGATCCCCCCTTTTTTTCTGACCCACAACCCTTCTTTTCTGACCCACAACCCTTCTTTTCTGACCCACAACCCTTCTTTTCTGACCCACAACCCTTCTTTTCTGACCCACAGGCCTTCTTTTCTGACCCCCAACCCTTCTTTTTTGACCCACAACCCTTCTTTTTTGACTCCCCAGCATTCCGTGACCAATCCTTTTTTTCTGACCCACGGTCCTTTTTTTTTTGACCCCCGCAATCCGTTCTTTCTGACCCGCGGTCTTTTTCTTTTGACCCCCGCAATCCTTCCGTTTGGACCCACGAACCTTTCTTTCTGATCACCAAGCCTTTTTTTCCAACCCACGGCGCTGTTGTCTTTGACCCCGCAAAACTGTTGGACCCGCAGCCCGTGTTGCGTGACCTCGTACACCCCGGGCACGCTCTACCGAGAGGAAGCAAATTCTTTCTCCTTCTGCATCCCTCTCTTCTTCATCTGAATGACGGTGCTGTCTGTGTGATCCAATACTTTCACAATCCCATTTTTTCTGACCCCCGCACCCTTCTTTTCTGACCCACAACCCGTCTTTTCTGACCCGCAATCCTTCTTTTCTGACCCACAAACCTTTTTTTTCTGACCCCCGCAACCCTTCTTTTCTGACCCCCACACCCTTCTTTTCTGACCCACAACACGTCTTTTCTGACCCACAATCCTTCTTTTCTGATCCCCGCTTTTTTTCTGACCCCCGCAACCCTTCTTTTCTCACCTACAACCCTTCTTTTCTGACCCACAACCCCTCTTTTCTGACCCACAAACCTTCTTTTCTAACCCACAACCCTTCTTTTCTGACCCACAACCCTTCTTTTCTGACCCACTACCCTTTTTCTGACCCGCGGTCTTTTTCTTTTGACCCCCGCAATCCTTCCGTTTGGACCCACGAACATTTCTTTCTGACCACCAAGCCATTTTTGCTTCGTCTTCAACATACTGCCTAAAGTCGTTGCTGGTAACCGCCCCTTCGTCGTCAGTGTATATGATTTGGGGTTTCTTTCCCATCTTCTGTAGTGCCTCCATGGTTCCTGCTATGACGTCAGGAATTTCTTTACTCTCAATAGGAACTACCACCGCGTATATACTTAGAACGTCAGTGGCGACCAAACCACCCCTGAATTTCTGTGGAAAACATATACCTATTTGATATGTGTGATTATTATTAGATGCCACGAATGAGTTGTACAATTTAAAGAAGGAAGTTGCCATTCCAAGTTGACTACCCTTTTAAGTGAGCAATGCAGGGGTGAAATTTGGAATATGCAGCAACATTCGGGAAAGGGCCTGTGTGCGCACTTGAGTCCCCCCGATGATGTGTGCGCGCGCTTGAGTCAACAAGTGTGTGCGCAGATGAGGCACAAGGACTGATAACGTGTGTGTGCGCGCTTGAGTCGAATCCGTGTGCGCGGATGAGGCGCTGCCCCCTTATTACCCGCACCTGCACCCCGCACTGTTTGACGCACCAACAAGACGCAC
>CAXAMN010005736.1:42586-53300 GCA_963970005.1 Durusdinium trenchii
TTTTTTTTCCACAAGTACGGACGCCGTGTGGGCATGGTGCCCAGGTCATCATTGAAGGAAGGGAAATACAATCAGATGGTGGAGAAAAGGACAAAGACAACCCAACAACAAACCAAACAAAACCAACCACAGCCCACAGGCCGAGACTCCACCACCAAGTAGTATTTCCTCTGTACTAGGGTGAAACAAGTGAGACGATGACTGCTGACTATCTATGGGCCTGAATTCACGAAAGAAGAGCATGGCAGCGAGGGTTTGTGCTCTAGCAAAATCTCAACGAAGTCGTCAAATGGACTTCACATCACTATTACCAGTGACCAGCGGCCACTGCACAGATGGCAAAAACCTGGTCACAATGCAAGTCCCGGGCATTGGTATGCTCTAACGCAGGTCTGATCCTTGCCTAAGTGGATCAGTGGTCGCTATGCAGATCATGCCGTGGAAAAATCCTTTCTTGTAGCACAACCCTTGCAACTGGTTGCACATACAAGTCAAGAGGCATAGTAGTTGGTAGTGTTCAGGCAGTGGCGGCCATAGCAAACAACGAAAGCCTGCAGGTAAGGGTGCGAAAGGCTCACCCCCCCGAAGGGAGGTCATCTCTGCACCCTTCGGCACACAAAGGTGCCAGAACGGGGTGTGCCCTAACCTTGAGAAATGCTGCGTCATTGCAAAAGCATTGTCCTGTTGCGCGCAAGGCCCGTGTGAAACAGGTGAGACCGTGGACCTATCCTAGCATGGTATACGTGCCTCTTTGTACAAAATTGGTAATGTCGGACATCAACAGAGGGAACTAAGGTTCCCCCTGGGCATCCTCCATTGCCACTCTCTACCACCCGCCTGTTGGGAACGAGGAGCTGAGGCTCTCATTCCTATTGGCTCACTGTATCGTGAATGTCGAAAACAAGTTGGCGACTCTACTCAATGTTTGCACATTTCACTTGACGTAGCTTCCTGGCAGAGTGCTTATGCACCATTCCCGCCGCGACAGCATTGCTGGCCTTTGGTGCAGGTTCTAGAAAGTCTTCTCTCCATAAATCATTGGCATCGGCCGGCAAAAATCGGAGCCATTTGGGCTGATCGAGTTGCTCACATTTGTCAAAGGCATTGGGTCGGGCATATGTCCCTCGCCATGTTTTACTTTTTCCTTGCTTGCGTATTGCTCGAAGTTGCGCGCAACCTGCAAAAGCACGTCGCGCAATATAAAGCAGGGATGGTGGGATGGAGACCTCCTGTAGCGAGGTACACTTAGGAAAGGCTTCTTGCGGGAAAGGCAGAGTTGTTGCAGCTGCGTGCAGCCTGTTGTACAAATGTGGGCATGTTGGTCTCTGAGCAGTGACGACACCTGGCTAACACTTCTCTCCTTTGGAGAGGGCAGTCGGATTGCTTTGGTGTGGCGCACTTGCTACTTGACATTTACGATATGGCTCTGATGAGCTCAGGCCATGTCCGTGCGCTAGCAAAGGCGACTGTGGCCGGTCAAGGGCACGGAGGTGGTGGACATTGCAAACAAACGTAGCTGCAGGCAACCTACAGACCTGCATGGACCTGGTGAAACAGGTGAAACCGAAATATTCCCTAGCATGGTACTTTGCGCCAAGATTGGCTGAGTGCAGACTCCCCCAGACGAAACTGAGGTTCTCACCTAGCTCACTTGCAGCGAAAGGTTTAGACACTGTTGGCAGGCAATTTGTTGAAAGTCATGGCCACCAATGGAGGCATCAGTGATTCCCCGATCACGTCCTTCTCGACATTGGAAGTTGGCCACAAGATCCTGGTATGAACCAGGAAGCGCTAAGCATGACAGGGCCCTCCCTAATCCATGCATTGTTTACACCTCCTGGAATGAATAATCGCGTAGATCATAAGAGGTACGACAACAAACGCACGTGCTCCGGTGGAGACAGCATGCGAAATTGTAGAGCTAACCTTAGCATCCATGCCAAAATCATCTACTTCAATACGTTAACCCTGAGTCTGTTCTATTACTCGCAGTCTCATCGATACTTTTCCCCTCCACTGCTGAAGCCAATCTATCAGGAATGAGTGGCCTCAAGGGCTTCGACATAAGGGATTTAGACATTGGAAGTTGGCCACCAGATCCTGGTATGAACACAGGAAGCGTGAAGCATGCCATGGTTCTCTTCCTAAACCTTGCATTACTTACACCTCCTGGAGTTAAACGATGCGTAGAGCGTGCAGTTCATTGGGCTGAAACTGAGAAATGCTCCTCCTGTTTGTCTGCTCAATTGGAGCAACACACTCTTTATATTTACCAATTCGTTTAAACCATAGGACCACCCATAGGGCGAGGGCGATGGGGAGGGCCTACTGTGCCAGGAAGGCCACGCTGCCGACGAGGAGCTTCCCGATTCTGGCGGGGGGACAGTTCGGCGAGCTTTATTACCTGGGTCAGTGGCTTCTTGGCTCTAGCCCATGTGGTCTTGAAGCGCCTGCTTGTGGTCCAAGAGTTGAAGCCTGAAATTGGGGTTTCCAGTGAGCCATACACAGAGCTGATCCCATCGTTCTTTGGTGTAGAATTGTGTGCCATATTGATTGTATGGGCGATCTGCCATTTTGGGAGTAAGGGGATATCCATTGTGGTTGTAGTCGCTGAGGACGCTACCAGGGACTTTGGTCAGCATCAGGCGGGGAGACAGCAGGCGCCATCCTGTGCGGGCCATGGCAACACGTAGCCCGGAGGTTAGCCACTGAGCCACGACAGCACTTTCTGCGTCAATGCTCCCTTGTTCAAAATTGCCGAGCGCCGTTGCTAATCGGGTATAGCCCATGCCGAAGCGTCCATATCCCTTGGCAAAGGCGTAGTTGGGTGGCCATCATGTCCTCGTCCTCCGTGGCCTCTTCAGTGCCACCTTCTGGTGGTTCAGCAAGCCCCACTGGCACAGGGAGAGCAAGCACGAGTACGGACGCCGTGTGGGCATGGTGCCCAGGTCATCATTGAAGGAAGGGAAATACAGTCAGATGGTGGAGAAAAGGACAAAGACAACCCAACCAAACAAACAAAAAACCAAAGCCAACCACAGCCCAAAGGCCGAGTCTCCACCATCCTGTAGTATTTCCTCTGTACTGGGGTGAAACAAGTGAGACGCTGATTGCTGACATCTGTGGGCCTGAATTCACGAAAGAAGAGCGTGGCAGCGATTGTTTGTGCTCTAGCGAAATCTCAACGAAGTCGCCAAATGAACTTCACTTCTCTTTTGCAGGTAAGGGTGCGAAAGTCTCACTCCCCCGCAGAAAGGTCATCTCGGCACCCTTCGGCACCAGAGGTGCCAAAACGGGGTGTGCTCCAACTTTGAGAAATGCTGTGTCATTGTAAAAGCATTGTTCCGTTGCGTGCAAGGCCCGTGTGAAACAGGTGAGACCGTGGACCGAAAGCATGGTGTATGTACCTCTTTGTACAAAATTGGAAATGTCGGACATCAACAGAGGAAACCAAGGTTCCTGTGGGCATCCTCCATTGCTACTCTCTACCACCCGCCTGTTAGGAACCGAGGAGCCAAGGCTCTCATTCCTATTGGCTCACTGTTTTGCGAACGGCGAAAAGTTGTTGGCGACTCCACTCAATGTTTGCACATTTCACTTGCCGCAGCCTCCTGTCAGTGTGCTTATGCACTATTCCCGCCGCGAAAGCATTGCTGGCCAGTGGTGCAGGTTCTCGCAAGTCTTCTTTCCCCAATCACTGGCATCGGCCGGCAAAACTCCGTTCACATTTGTCAACGGCATTGGGTCGGGCATATGTCCCTCGCTATGTTTTACTTTTTCCTTGTTTGCGCCTTCCTGGCAGGCTTGCTGCTCGCGATCTCTCGGGGGCATTCTGCGCCTGTCAGAAGTCTAGCGGGCTGTCGGGGCTGGTGGCTGCATATTCTAGACCAACAAGAAGTCCTTCCGGAGATCCAGATCCACTCTGGAGAGGTCTTTGTGGATGGACTGTGGCTGACAGGCGAACGAAGACGTGGCTTTGACCTTCTCCAGGCGCATTCACAGAAAACGCACTTTCACTGCAGCGCTTACAGAGCGTCAGGAGCTCTCGAACAACGTCTCTCCAAGCAAGCGCGCACAAGTGAAGTTAAACGAAAACGTCTGTTGCAGCTGTTTTGCCTTCTGATTGTTTGGCATTGTGTGAGAGCACAACCTTTTTTTTTAAAACTCACTAGGAGGAGGACGGAACTCAGGAAAAATAGCGCTCTTTTCTTCGCATTGTCTCTTGCACAGCCATTCCACCTGCGGGCTCAAGGTGGGCAACTGCTCTGACCTCGCCCCAAACCCACACTGCTGGAGTTTAATGTTGCCGACGAGTGCGAGGGTTGCCCAGGAAGTGTATGAGCCGTTGATAGGTATTCAGTATCCCATGTTGTGCAGCCGAATGGGAGACACCTGGCAAATAGGAACCACCTCCATTCGAGAGGATCACAAGATTGCCTCAGGCTTACGATTCATCCACTGGTGCCATGCATCGCCCAATGTGCAAGCAAAACAAAATCCCAAAAATGACCCCACAGTTCGGGTGTATCAGCATATTGAAGACCAACTTACCAGAGCAGGCTCTGAAGCTGATGACATCTTGGCCCTCACAACCACCCGAGAAGGGGCCACGAATCTACGCAATTATTTCTCCATTGCCGGTAAGAAGGCGAATGCAGAGACTGCAGTCAAGGTAGCAGGCGCCACGGCCAAGCATTGCATCGTCATTCATGGGGATTCAACCTTTCTCAGTGGCGAAGGACGCAACCTAGACTATGACCAGGAGTGCTTCACACGAGCGAATGTAGCATACAGCCGAGCCACTGACCTTACCATCCTGGCATGTCCATTAAATATGCAAGGGATGCCTGGGGCCCTGCAAGTCCTAGCAGCCCTCCTGCATGGTGTCCAGACGATACATACCTATGACAGTAACAAAGAGCCCAACACCGTAGGCTCCCTGGACCTTACAGTCACACAAGTTGAGCAGGCCACGACCTTTTTCCAACAGGCGCTCCTGCCTCACCCTCTGTGGTGTGGCCCCCTGCCGGTCTGTCTCGTAGAACACCATCACGGTAAGGCTAGGCGCTTACGCCTCGTCTTAGCCACAATTACGCATCTAACCAAAGCGGAAATTAACAGCCTCGTCGAAGGGCCCTACCTGCCTGGTGGCACTGTCTTACATGACCTCGTCTATGGATATGCAGCAGATGCCTCGATGGAGCCAGAGTGGCTGGTCATAACAGATGGGCAGCAGCCAGGACGCTGGCGACTCCTCCACAACAGCTCGGGCCCAGGGCGACGATGCAGCGTAGGAAGCTCCCTACGCTACCAACCGACGCCGAGCATGCGCGAGCAGCGTAGTGCACAGGATTACGCTTTCGAAGCTCTGCACCGTGTGTACTTCTATGATGCATGGAGAGCGCTGCCGGTCTTGGATGCCATAGGCTCTGATCTCATCCTGCCATCGCGACCAGGCCTCTTAGTGCATGGCTGCTACTGGCCTCGGCAAAGTCTGCCGCCTGATGTCCTCTCTGTCTCTGATCACGACCCAGACAACGAGGAACATGAAGCTCAAGAAGGACATATGCCATCCTCTCCTGCAGAGACAGATGATGCAATGGCTGAGGAAGCCACACAAGACGTCGTCCTGGTCCACAGCTCCCCATCTGAGTCGCCCACTATCCCGAGCACAGAGCAACCAGAGGACGATGATGCCCACATGGAAGATACTGATAGTGCCAGCAGCTCTTCCACAGAAGCGGGCGATTGCCTTAGCAATCGTCCTGTTTCTCCTGTTGCATGTCCCGAGCAAGAGGACATGCGGACGGCAGGCGATGATGCAAGGAGTGCGATACCCCCACAGAATGTGAACCATCCCAGTGATAGCCCCGGGTCGCACTTCTCTGAGTCCCCAATCAAGCGAAGACCAGGGCCTAAGGCTCATACTGGGCGAGCACAACCAAAGAAGTCACGCAAATCACCTGCCTCAACATCCAGGCAACCGCTCGACAGCGTTCCAGAACATGCGCAACCGCCGGCCACGCTAAATGATCTAGCCAGTCGAAGCGCTCAAAGGCAGGAGACCCCAGCTTGCAGAAACCCAGAGACGCCACCTGACTGCCCTGGCTCAGCGCAAGAGCGCCCACAAGCCATGACAGAAATTGATATTGTCAGTGATCAAGAGCAAGCAGAGCGCGGAGGCACAGCCGCCACCGATCTCCAGCTGGAATCCGAACAGAGAGCCATGCAGATTTTGTACGACTATCAAAAGGCAGCGGGAACCACCAGAGAAGCTCACGGGCAAAAGGTGCCGCTCCCCTCAATACAGATCTACAGCGACCTGCCTAGAGAATGGCCGATGGCGAGGCTTGCTGTCTCCAGCAAGCAAATCAACCGCCTTGTCCGCATGTTCCTCTGGAGGAGAGCGACTGAACAAGCTCTCCATGGCTCCTCGTTTATAGACATTCCAGATCAGATCAACCAGGCCTACATCGGCGATCTTCTCCTCATGCTGCCCCTCTGTCTAATCTCTTTGCTTTCGTAAGAAACGGGCATCCAGCATGCCCTTTCATTCCACAGAAGCAGCTTGCTCTCTATGCAAACCCTCGTTTCTGGCAATATGGCCTCCTAGCTTTCATTGCGAGGTGCTGTTCCTTTGACAATCAACACAGAGATCAGGGTACAGGAGCAGCCCAAGCTGGGGAAGGAAAATCGCAGACCACAAAAGAAAAAGATGTAGATGCCCTCACCTTCATGCGCACTGTCATCATGTCCTTCGTCAGGGGGATGGAGTATGGAGAACAAACGCTACCTACCAATGACCTTTTTGTTTATCTACCAGTCCAGATCCTGCCTGACCTGGTCACAGCCATGGAGCAACAGGGCTTCAAGCCAGCAGAGGTGAAGGGGGCTCTGGATATCGGCCAAAAGAAGAGGGGGATGAAGACAACCCATTGATCGTAGTGGAAGTGCACACCAAAGACAGTGTTTATGATCAATACCCCCGCATGCCGAATACTTCCTGGGCCGAAAGAGCGTACTCTAGTGGAGCCCTTGACCCGTCTTTGGGACAAGCCTTCGCTTTTCCCTCCCTGTTGCAACTGCGAATGCGCATTGAAGTCCCCGGGTGGAGAGATCTGGCAACAGCCGCCAGAAATCCCGCAGCTGATCTGCCAGCAGAAGAACCGGGTCAGCAGAACGGTCGCCACGACTTGCTCTCCCAGTGCCGGTGGGAATGGCAGAAACGCAGGCAGACGAAGCAGATGAAGCCACAGAGGATGAGGCCATGAATGCTGAACCCAGCTGTGCCTTTGCCAAGGGGTATGGAAGGTTTGGCATAGGCTACACTAGACTAGCAACGGCGCTAGGCAATTTCGAGCAAGGGGACATCGGCGCAGAAAGCGCAGTGGTAGCACAATGGCTGACCTCCGGGCTCAGAATTGCCATGTCCCGCATAGGGTGGAATCTGATATCTACCCGTTTCAGCTTGACTAAGGTCCCTAGTCCTGTCCTCAGTGGGTACTACTGCAAAGGATGTCCTTTCACTCCGAAGATGGCAGATCGTCCTTACAACCAATATGGCACGATCCACTACTCCGAAGATAAATGGGATCAGCTCTGCGGGTGGCTCACTGGGAACCCCACGTTCAGGCTCCAACTCGAGAGCCATAAGCAGGCACTTAGGGATCACATGGGCTACAGTCAGGAAACCGCCGATCCAAGTAACAAAGCCCGCCGCACTGACCCCCCCAAGGAAGCGGGAAGTTCCTCAACTGCAGCAGGGTCCCCTGGCACAGCAAGCCTCCCCCCCCGCCTTCGCCCTCAGGGTGGTCCTACGGGTGGTGGCAGTAGTGTAGTCCTCATCAGGAGTCTCCCCACACAACAACAGCCTCCGTGTCGCGCAACCCCCGTCATGAGATGGGTGACCTTAGTCACCTTCTCTATTGGGGCTTAGTTGCCACTATGGCATTGCAAAGGACACGCCTCCTGTACCACAGTTGTTTGGCTCAAGCAAACCAAGCGCCTACACAGCAATGCCGCCCCCCCCAAGATCGCTGGGAGATTAACCTAGAGTTGGTTACCGTAGCTGGCACGGAATACACGACGCAAGCAAACCTCTCACACTATGAGGATATAGCAGAGCTTGAAGATGACATCCTCTGCTTTCTGCCGACAGTGTCTGAGCTAGATGTCTTTGGCTGTGAATTAGAGTTGCTCAACCTCCAAACGCAGCAACCCCTGCCCGAGGCATTCCGCACTGAGCTCTTGCATCGACCGCAGCTCTAAATTGTTGTTCGTCTCTGCATGGTAGATGGGCATTCCATCTGGCAGTTCCAGGATGACGGCAAACCCGAGAGGGGAAATTGCAGACAGAGCTTTCTACGCGGCACCTTCAATCCGACACGTAGAAGTGGCAACTGGCATCCAACATACAGGAATTGCGGCCTGGCAGAGTTGCCAGCAATTGCAGATTGTCAAGCTTCCAGCTTTGGTCGTCAGTCTGGCGGAAGGGACTTTCATGGGGTGCTGTGTGCTGCGTCAGGTCGCTGCACCAGGGTGTGTCCACTACGGACAAAGGGTGTTTGCTGAGTGCTGTTCCCTAGGCAGCGTTGGGGTCAAGCGCGAAACAGAGGACAGCTGCGTCCTGGCACCAGGCGCGCAGCTTGGCAGATATGCTTTCGAGAGTTGCCTCACGCTTGCAACTATCACCTTTGACATGGATTGTACGAATAAACCACGAGCACTGCCTGAAGGTGCAATCTGTGGAGCAGGCATTGAGCAGCTGTGCTTGCCGAATGACTTTCACAACATCGGACCGAGGGCCTGTGAAAATTGCAAAAGTCTAGTGGAAGTCAACCTCATGAGCACAGAGATCAAAGCCCTGCTCTCTTCCACCTTTGCCCACTGTGTAGCGTTGCAGTGCATACTGGGGAGGCCCTCTGTGGCGAGACCGGTTTTTGCTGTGGTTTTTGGACCCCAAACTGGTGCCCACAAAAATCACTTTTTTTCCATTCCTTGAAGGAGCAAAAAGTTGGGAAAACCAGTGAGATTTGACAATTGCTGGGGAGAAAGCGTTTGGTGTGTATGATAGCAATCAAGCTTACAGATCAATGGTCAGCTGCTTCTTTCAGCAGTCTGATTGCGGCCTTGCACGCTTGGTGCATGTTTGTTTGCTACAATGCTTGTGGTGGACATCCGCCGTGAGTCGACCTAGCGCCTTGAGTCTTTGTATTTGTTTGGTCTGTCTTAGTTTTGGGTGAGAGGGAAAAAGGGTGGGGAGATGTTGAGCGAAGGTTTGGCGCCGTGGAGCCGTGAAGCCTGTCATGTTTGCGTATGTTTATAGGCCTGTGTTCAGGAGCCATCTCTGGTCGTTCAGTATGGCAAGGAAACCTTGTTTTATTTTGTTTTGACGTTGTTGTTTGATGCATGTTGTGAAGGATGGGGTTTTGAAAAGATATTGTTGAGGTTTGCGCTCACGTCCTTGGTGTTTGTCGCAAGCTACGCCAGGCTGCCGCCCGGGTCCCGGTTCCATCTTAAGCATCAACGTTTAAATGTTCCCTTGCAACGCGCTATACAGGGTTTTTGCGGCTACAATCAAGCTCTGGGTCAAGCCAAGGCCGTGGAGGCCAAGCCTGGCGCAGCCATGACAGGGCGATTCCGCGTCGCAAGCCAATTGTGTGTTTGAGGTGTTTCTCCTGAACTGCCCGTGACTATTGTGGAGGCCAATGACGTGGCAATGGCAAGCGGGCCACCCCTTCACCCCCATAGACTCTTAGCGTGGGAAATGAAGTTGCATGTGCAAGAGGGCGCGGAGTAGTATTTGCATTAGCCTTGCTGACAAACAACAGTGTATTCTTATTCCGGGCGAAAATACTCCGCAAGCCTGCTATTGGTCGCAGCAATCATGTCCCTCCAAAAAACCAACTCCGTGCTCATTTCTATTGGGGAGAGAATATAGCCTTCTGTTTCGCGCGGCAGCTTGTGGCTGTTCAAATTGTTTTTTGGGCCGCGAAGCATGGTAGCTTCTCTTTGTTGGTTTTTCTTTGTGTTCTTTACAGCCTGCTTATTAAATTAGATTGTCAGTTGCTGCAGGATTCAATCGGAGGGTTTGTCTTCTGCAGCGCATCGTCAAACAGATCTTCTTTCCCACAGAAGCTAAAAGTGGCATCGCGAAAACAGGAGTTTTTTGATGACCAATCCAAGTACCCCTCGTGTATTACAGCGCGCGGTACCGTCTCGGTACCACTTCAGCACGGCTCGGGCCCTTTATTACAACCCTCTATTACAATGCGCGGTACCGCCTCGGTACCGCTTCGGTACCGCTTCGGTACCGCTCGGGCCCTCTATTACAATGCGCGGTGCCGCTTCGGTACCGCTTCGGTACCGCTCGGGCCCTCTATTACAATGCGCAGCGCCGACGCCCCGTTTGCGTTTTACAAAGTTTTAATTCGGTCGGAGTGATGAACTTCCAAGAAAACACAAACACCAACAGAAACCCACAAAACGCAACCTTAACATTAGTCCCGGCGCTTCTTCAAACGGGGCGCTCCACACTTGCGCCAAGGCATTCCGAGTATTCTTCGCGCTCAACCATTCTTAACAAAGGCTTGGGCGTGGGTTTGGCCATTGATGTGTCCAAAGTTAAATTGCATTTTCGGGTGAATTTGTGGCCTTCATTTTGGGGTCCAAAAACACTAGCAAAACCGGTGTCGCCACGGAGGGCCTCCCCAGT
>CAXAMN010005736.1:68300-82795 GCA_963970005.1 Durusdinium trenchii
GAGTCGATTTCAGTCGAAGCCCCATGTTCCTGCAGAGATTTGTCTTCGTAGCTTTCTTCGTTGGTTGAAGGGTCATTTGCATTTTGTGCAGCAGATGCCTGCTAGCTCACCACCCGTTTTGACTGAAGAAGGGGTCGTTGTAGGTTTTTGTGATGCTTCATGGAATGTGACCAGTGTTTCTGGTGCTGTCATTTCTTGGCGTGGATGTTGCCTGAAGTGTTTCAGTAGGAGACAAGAGGTTCCTGCGTTGTCGTCTGCAGAAGCAGAAGCGATCGCCATCACGGAGGCTAGCAAAGAACTTGTGGCTCTGGGGATGCTGATCGAGACAGCTCGTGATGGGATTCCTCTTGACGAGATAGGCATGCCAGCCAAGACCACCGGCAGCATGAAGCTTCACCTGTACAACGATGGGAAAGCGGCGATTTCCATCTCGACCATGGAAGGTTTGCTCCGACGTGTCAAGCACACGGAACTGCGTGCACACTACGTCAAATACCTCCATCGACGACGCCGCTTGACCTTGGAACATTGGGAAGGTGTTTCCAACCCGTCCGACGGTCTCACGAAGAGTTGCAAGCTCATTGAGATGTGGCTGAACCTCTGCAATGCTGTAGGACTTGTACCTGGTTTGGATGAAGATAAGGCAGCATTGTTGAGGGGCTTGTCTCGAGACGCCGATGACGACGAACTTCCGATCGGTGAACGTTCAGTTCGAGAAGGGGAGTATGCTCATCGTGCGTGTTTCTTGCATTTTTCGTCCGTTGGGGATCGGAAGGTGACGGAAGCTTTGGGCATTGTGCCTGCTGAAGTTTGAACTTTCTCGAATGTGCTTTTTCCGGAACAGTTTTTCGAGATGTACTTTGACTTGGGAGAGTTTCTGAATCTGTTTTGTGTGTTTCCGTTGTTGTCCGTCTGTGTCCGAACTCGTTCGGAAGAGTTTGGTTTTGTTTTGTCTTGGTAGCACGGAGATTTGGAACCTTTGTCATGTTGACAGAACTCTAGTGGAAGGACGTGTCCGAGAGCAGTCGCTGAGGTCCGACTAGGTTCGGAGGTGTAGGAGGACTGTTTCTTGTTGATTTAGGAGCCTTCTGTTCTGTGGTGCAGTGTTTTGAGCTTTGCAGAATTGAATGCATGCGCATTTGTGCCTTTTGGAATCTGGATTGGAAGCATTCACTGTGAAATAGCTCAAAGCTGTCTTTTTGAAATGCTGGTTTTGGTGAAGATGTTTTTGGACAGCAGGAGCCTTGGAATCCAGTTTTGCTTGACCGACTTTCCGGATAGCTACCTCTTTCCTAAGGAAATCGAGATGACGTACTGTTTTTCTACTTGCACTTGTGCTTGCCTATGTCTAAGGTGGACTGATAGATGCCCGCAGCCGTTTTCTTTCAAGGACAGGAATTCTTCCACGGTGGAGACTGGAACGAGGCCAGGAAACGAGTGAACTTGAAAGCTTTCTGTGCGCAGAGAAGGTTTTTGAGTGTTTCATGCTTGCAGTTGAGTGGACCTAGGGCAATAGTTGCTTGAGCGGGACTTGATTGCTGAGCATGTCTTGTGTGTTTGCTTGTTTTGAGAGTTTGGCATTTTTTGCAGTTTGGAGACGACTAGAGCAATAGTAGCTTGAGTTGAATTTGGCTGTCAGAAGTGTGGAACAGATGTGTTTTGTTTGCCTTGTTTGCCAGTTTGCAGTTTGAGGTTGGAAGATTCTTGGTAGGTTCACGTTTTGCTAGTAGTCATCTTGAAGAGACCGAGTTTGGTAATCTGTTTGAGACTTGGTGTTTGAGATTTGTGGCTTGTGATTTGTTTTGTACATGTTTGAAATGGGAACTGTATCAACTCAAGCTGCCTGAACAAGCTTTGTGCGATTTCAAGCCTTTTCTCGCCATCCTTTGATCATCGACGATGACCACTGCGCCAAGCGCCAACCCATTGCCCAGCATTGTGGCGCCAGGTCTCCCGACGTTTCGCAGTGTGTTGTTTGAGAATCGGGACCTGATGGGAGTCAGCCTCTTGGAGTTGAGTGAATATGGATTCGACACCTTGGAGGTAAGCCAGGGACTGTTGGAGGAGACAACCCTGAATTGCTTCCGTTGTGAGGCATCCCGGTGGCATACCGCTGGATCCAATCATGAAGGCAAGTTGCATGCTCTGAAGCATATGATCTTGGAGCTGTCAGGCCAGGAGATTGGTGGAGTGGACCCCTCCACTCTGTTTCCAGCCACTGTGCCAGAAGGGCTGACTCCGCCCCGCCGACCCACGAGGTCAAAACGGAGGCTCTCTTAGATACCCTGGTATGGGCAACCCATCGATTCGGAGGAGTCTCCAAAGCTCTGAGTCAAATCTCAGAGGCGGCTACAAAAATCTGCGATTCAGCAAGTAGCCTTGGACCAGCCATGACTGATCAGACCAACACTGTCGTGAAGCTCTCTGAAGGGATACTAGCTTTGACAGCTCATGTGAAGGTCAATGGCGACAATGCAGGACCGATCTTGAATGTCCTGCGTCAGCTCTCAAAGAATATTGAAAATTCGACCTGGCAGGTCGCGGGCTCAGGGAAACTGAGCAACATATCGATGAAGGAACAACTCCTCAGCCAGGGGAAGGTCCTTGGCGCGAACAATGCGCTGCTCGCAAAAGGGCTTGAACATTCGCAGCGCCATTACGAGGGCTTGGTGGCCCTCAATGAAAATGTCAAAGAGGGGAACCAGTTGCTCAAAGAGTTGATTGAAGGGCAGCGGATCGCCATTCGGCATGCTGCTCAGAATATCACTCAGCAACAGGCTTCGACACCACCGCCTTTGCAGCCGCCACCAGTGGCTATGGGGAGCCCAGGGGCCAGTACGACCCCGGCAGCCTTTCAGAATCCTGCACTTGGAGTGGACAAGATTCCTGGCACCCGCTTGCCACAGCCGCCAGCTGTGCCAGAGCGACACCCAGGAGTGACCCCGGCTACTCCAATGGATGATCCAGCGCCAGGGTTTAAGAAGGTGAAGCTTGCTGATGGATCTGTCATGACTATCCCAAAAGGATGGCAGCCTGATCCTAGCTTTGTAGTGCCTTGGACTGGCGAGATGCCATCAGAGGAATGGCATGATTTTTAGAAGGCCATTGTCGCGGCCCAGCAGCTTGCACCACGAAAAAGAAAAAGAAGATCATCCTTGTTAGGGTTTCCTTGTGTTTTCAGAACATCATGCGCCACCATGCTTGAACTTGGCTTGACCTTGGCTTGAGGCATGCTTGAACGTGTGATGTCAGGTTGAATCTATGGAAATATGATTTGGAGGCCATTTTGTTCGTGTCTTGCTTGCTTGTTGCTTGGGGAGTTCATGTTTGAAGATTTTATCTTGTCTTGAGAACGCAAGAGAAAGCAAGAGGAAGCAAGAGAAAGCAAGAGGAAGCAAGAGAAAGCAAGAGAAAGGAAGATCAGAAAGGCAGGTGGAATTAGACACGTGCAGTGTGGCAAAGGGTTTGCGATTTTGAGTTTGAGTTTGCTGTGGCAAGACGAGTTCACTTGATTCAGGATGTTTGGAACCCAGTTCATGACCAGGTAACCTCTAGAAGGAGTTTCTTGTGATGTCTTGCGCAGTTGCTTGGAGCTTCGTTCATCGCAGGTTTAGCTTCCAGCGAGTTTTTCTTGCGAGTTCACTTGTGCTTGTTAGCAACTAGGTTCATTGCAAGTTGTGTCTAGGTAACCTTGGGAGTTTTCATCTTTTGCAGTCGATGTCAACTTTGTGAACTTGTCAGGTCTTGAGGTCAGAGGTTTGCACGGCATGGTAACTCTAGATCACCTTTTGCTTCCTGAGCTGACAGGTAAGTTGTCCTTGAAAGCCTTGTGCTTTTGAGGATCTCGATGATGAGGTTTAAAAGGGTCAATGAAATAAGGAATCAACCCATGAGATTCCATGACCCACCTCTGAGAGATCCTTCTTGCACGTTTGTCCTTGGTTGAATGCGTGTTGGTTGAAGGTCAAAGTTGATTCCTTGATGGATCTGGAGTTTGGCTTGGGTTGAGCTCGAGTTTACCTCTGGATTGATGTCATTGAGATCACCTTTGAGGGCAGAAGTTTGGATCTTAGTTGATGTCTGATCCTTAGTTGCTCCAACAAAACGAACAGAAGAAGAGAAGAAGACAGAAGAAGAAGGCAGGTAGCCCTAGGCGACCCAAGAAGGGGTGTGAAAAGTAGCGTACAGCGCACGTGTACAGTGTATGGCTCACCTAGTGCTTGCTTCTTTAGGGAATTTTCGTTTTTGGAGTGCTTGGGGTTGGAGCTGAGTGGAGGTCTGTGCCCTTTTTGTGTTTGACCTTTTGGCTAGGAACTGCTTAGAGAACCTTTTGGTAGAGCACGATGTCTTTAGAGACTGTTTGATGTAGTTTCCTTGCAGTTTGTGTAGTTTGGAGATGACTAGGTACAGTCATGTACTCTTTCAAGAAGAGTGGATGTGCTTCTAAGAAGCTAAGAGGACATTTGAAGACAGTCTACAAAATGACTGTAACTTTGGCTCAAGGAGTGGGACCGAAAAGGGCGCGTTGCTACTGTGTTTTCACACACTTACCAGACACAGTCGTCTGCCTGAGGCACGGGGCATTTCGCAGGTGTTATGTTCTACACGCGGGGACGGCCCCCGGATGCAGACAATTCGGCATTAAGGTTTTTGAGGCGTGTTGCTCACTAACCCAAATTGGGGCGACTCAACACTCTCATGATCCTTTAGCCCCTCAAGCGCAATTTCGGCCTCGAGCTTTTGAAAAGTGTACGGCCCTGCGTCACCTCAACATGGAAAAGGCAGAGTATGACCCTGCAAACCCAAACAGATGCTTGCCTGACTGTTGTTTCCTGGAAGCAGGAATTGTCTCACTTTTCCTGCCGCCAGATTTTAATTGGGTTGGACCGGCCGCCTGTTCGCGTTGCCAGCAGTTGCAGATCGTTGACCTGTCTCGAAAAGGCATCATTGAAATATTGGGCTCGACCTGTGCACACTGCTCGCAATTACTCAGCCTTTCCCGAAACTTGCGAACCATAGAACAAGAAGCTTTCCTTCAGTGTGCCTCGCTGCAAGAGGTTTGCACTCCACCATCCATGCTCTACATGGCGCGGCGTGCTTTTGCACGTTGCACGCAACTTCGCGTATTTCGTAAAACGGGGAAAAGCAGGAACCTATCAATGCCTTTGACAAATGTGAGCACCTGGACAAGCCCACGTGGCTTCGTTTCTTGCCGCCAAATGCCGATGCCCTAGAACTTGGAATGCCCAGTTACAAAGTGTCTGCGCAGGAGTCCCTTCTCCCACTCCTTGAGTGCTTCCCTGTCGATTCGAAGTCCAAACAGAGTCACTGTTCCGCCCTCATCACCTGCGATTTTCTTCATCTTGACTGATGTCCACATTTTTCGTCTGCACCTTCTCTGTAGCCTCGCTGCCAGACAGGGCATCCGCTTCTTGCCCTGCGTCGTCTTCACTCATGGAGTCAAGGGTGACGACCTGAGTTCCCTCCACCAATCGAAATTGGGAGGCTGCAGTCTGTTCCGAACTTTCTGGAGAGGGAACCACACTTGGCGAGGCGCCATTTCCACCTTCTTCCGAATTCATGTCAGTCTCCGTCAGGCTGACCTCTGCCAGCAGGACGTTACTTGATTGCTCTCTGGCAGGCTCAGTGGCTTTTGCTTCTGCTGCTGTGACCGGTCGCCAGAGCAGCCCCAGGGGCAATCACCACTCGTAAGACTCGGCAGCGGCTGAAGAAGGCACCATGCAGCAGGCTGACTTCCGTGTCTGGCAGGTGGACCACTTGCAGCTGTCGACAACTTCTCCACGCAGCTTCCCTACAATCCGCATACCGGGTTCGACTGGGACATGACGGACTTCCGTGTGAAAGGAGAAGGCTTGCCGTGGGATTTTATCATTCCTACCACATGGCACTCTGATTGTCTTGGCTTCCCTTTGAGTTGCCCTTTGTGTGGTGCTTTCACAAACCATTGCCGAGCAATCACATGGTAGCAATGGTTGGCTCTCAGTTTGCTTTGCATGGGGTCTGCTAGGATGGTAGGTGTCTATTTGCACAAATTGCAATTCACACGGGGTGCTACTGCATCCCAAATAGGGAGCTCTGCTAAACGGCATTTTCAAACCCCGAATGCCGGCATGTGCATTCAGCTCTACCTCAATGGGCAGCTTCTCTCCTGCCAGCGTAAGGAAGTGCCACCATCCCTTCTTCACTGCAGCGAGGGCTGGGCCTGGACGTATCAGCTGGCATGCTCACTCTTGCAAGTCACTGGCTTGAGCCATCAGAGTTGCAGAGTAGGTATGTGCAGTTTCAACCAGCCCTAGTGCAGAGCGTCAGTTGCCCTCCACTCCTCAGCTTATATGCATGTACGTGTGGATTGTACGGCGCACAAGGGCGCCCTGGCCGGACCCGAGCTAAGGCACCCTTCTTGTGTCTACAAGAAAGAATGACCCCAAACTGTGAGCCATTTTTCCTCTGGGCGTGCTAGTGCTTAGTAAGGGTTCAGGGGTTTAGTGTGAAATTTCAACAAACACGTTCAGCCTGGGAGGCATCAGGGAGGCAGGAAAGGATCAATTGGACAGCCTGGGAGGCACAGGGAGGCAGGAAAGTGATCCAGGAAGGCAGGAAAGAACCATTTGCACCCAGACCAGATGGATTGCGGGAAGACCACAGACTGTTGCATTTAGACAGGGTTTCTTCAGGCTAAACTAGAGACACATCCCATGTCCGGAATCGTGTGTAGCCATGGCGGCCATCTCATGTCTGGGCATGTGGCGAAAGCATTTTCTTCGGCGTAACCCCTCGCCATTTGTGCCGGCCTGGCAACTTGACAAGCCGCCGTTTTGCTGACTCTGTACACTGTACCCATCCAGAACCACTGCGCGGGCAGCAGCCTGGGCACTGTCCAACTATTCAGAGCCATCGAAAGCGGAGATCATCCTTGATGCTGGCCTAAACTCACTGATTCTGCCCCCAGATTTTGCATGGATTGGACCAGCAGCCTGTGAACGCTGCCTGCAGTTGCAATTGGTGGTATAGGGGTCACGGAGATCATGGGATGCTTTCGCGCACTGCAAACACTTGCGATCCCTGTGGCTTCCACACAAACTCCGCACAATTGAGCAGGACGCAACTCCATCGATTTCAAAGAACTGGCAAAAGCACGACCTGGAGAGGCAAGCACTCTCGGGCCAGTGCTTTTCTTCGGTGTGACAATCTTGACCTGCCGAAATGGGTTCTGGACTGCACTGCTTTCAGAGTCTCACTTTGTCTCACCTGTTTTCGAGTGGTTTATGGGGCCTTGCATGTATCGTCCATACCACCAGCCTGAGATACGCATTAGAGCCTGCCGTGTGCTCTTCAAGGGAGCACTACTTCGAAAACTGACTGTGCGAATTGCCAGTTGAGGGAGATCTCTTGAGTCTCCCTCTGCTTGAACAAGATCATGCGTTGAAGTGCTCAGTGGTACGTGAATTTGCTGAAGGACAAGATCTACTGAGCGCCTTGCGGAATTCACTGCCCCTGTTTCACTGCTCTTCACCATGCCTACGTGGCCATGCGAGTTGCGTAACAGTTGCTCCCCCTTGTCTCCTTGGGGGGTTGGTTTTGTTGCTTGGTTCTGTTTGGTTGTTGGCGGTTTGGGGGTTCTCTTCTTGCGGTTGGCATGCAACCTGTACAGCAACTCCTTCTTAACTCGAACTGGGTGACTTGTGCAGAACCTGCACACATAGCGCCCCGACTCGTGCAAAATCCTGAGCGGAGATCATCGAGATACTGGGATCCACCTTTGCACGCTGCTCGCATCTGTAACAGCTTGGCCTCTCTTGCAACTTGCGAAGAATAGAACAAGAAGCATTCTTCAAGTGCACCTTACTACGAGAGGTACGCGCCCCACCAACCCTGCTGTACATCGCTCAGCGAGCATTTGCTGGCTGCGCGCAACTTCGCACATTCCACAAAACTGGGAAGAGAACGACCTGGAGGGGGACATATGCTAGGGGCAACGCCTTTGACGAATGTGAGCAATTGGACCAATTGGACAAACCCAAGTGGCTGCGCTTCCTGCCGTCAAACACCAAGGACAAGTGGGTGGATGAGTTCACTGAAGCAGGACGCTTGGACTTACAGTAGCTTAGTCAAACTGTGCCCTGTGCCTATGCCAGGCTTGCACCCATGTGCTGGTCCCGACAGCAACATGAGCCAGCTTTTTCGTGGGTGTACTGCAATACTGAGCGGCTAGGCAGTGCCCAGGCCACCCGAGTGGTGGTCCTGGATGAGTACAGACTGCGCAGACGTGTACAGATCTGGCATAACGATGTCTCACCTTGTTTCACGTAGCTTACGGGGCTTGCACGTCAAGATGGAACATGGCTGCGCAATGGCTAGGCGCCCGGTTGATTGCGACGCATACCTATGCGCCTCTCAACAGTCCTACATGGCTCCTGAGAGCCTTTCGACACACCTGACTCTCAGTGTCTTTCGTTGTCTTTCATTGCCTTTCTATGACTCTGGTGGCAAAGCTGTTCTTGAGTCATCGCTGCCTTTTGACAGTGAGCACTCCCGCCTCCCCCCTGGGGGGGGGGAGGGTGCTAGACCTGCAGAAAGTCATAGGACCACTTCACCCGATCAGTGCAATGTCGGTGTGGCTCCACTGTTTCTTGCTTTCGAAGATTTGCAGTCCTCGATTGGTGACACAGTTGTTTTCCCTGAGCCGAGATTGCTCCTCTTACATGCGACATATGAATGGTGTGAAGTTCGCTGTCGATTTACTGGCCGTTGTGTGCTGACCGCATTTGCACCTGCTATCTGTGAAGACTTTGCCAAACCTCTTGAGAACAGGGTATACGGCCACGTTACCTGCCTGCCATTGTATCAACACCCACGTGTATTTGATCTCTGGGTGCAAGTCTTATTTTCTCCCTGCGAAGGAAACCAAACAAGAAAACATGGAAGGCACAAGGAGGCCGCGTATTGAGTGCCAAGGCTGAATTCATCGCCCCTAGATTACTCTGTTTCACCGCGTTTTCGGCTGCGTCAGCCTTCTTGAGGTACGAACCTTGCCTCCTTTTGTGGTTGGGTTGGGTTTGTTTGGTTTTGTTTGGGGTTTCTCGGTGTGTTGCTCGGTTCGTATCTCTCCCTTTTACTAGCTTAAGGTGACTTGCGCATAACCTGCACACATAGCGCCTCGACTCGTGCAAAAAGAAAGGCAGGCATACGCGCTGTTGGAACTCAAGCCTGGCAAAGCTGTCGTCATCTCCGGATTGTCAAGATGCCGAATACTGTAGTGCGTATTGAAGAGAACACCTTTCGAGGGTGCCACTTGCTCAATAGTATAACAGTGCCAGGCTGCACCGAGTTTGGATACAAAGCCTTTGCCGACTGCTGCTCCTTGCAGTGGATCCATGCTAATGGAGGTGGAGCCAACCATATGGGAAGTGCAACTAAGCTTGGGCACTATCTTTTCGTAGACTGTATCAACTTGACTACCTTCACCATCCAGGAAGACGGCCACAACCCGGACTTGCCGAACCAAGAGCAGCATAGGGAACTACCGACAGGAGCTTTCTGCTCCACAGGGTTAAAAGAATTCGAATTGCCTCGTGACTTCCATGAGCTAGGAGCCCATGCCTGTGACAATTGTAAATTGCTCACTCAAGTAGACATTTCGAACACCAGCATTGCTGAAATTCGAGAGTTTACCTTTGTGCATTGCGCCAGGCTTCGAGATGTACGCCTGCCATACACGGTACACACAATCCACGTGAAAGCTTTTATGAACTGTGCGGCACTGCAAGGGCTTGCCATCCCACCCTCACTGCACTATATCGCCAGCAGGGCGTTCCTCGATTGTAGCGTATTTAGAAGGCTCACGAAGCTACCAGGCCAAAGAACCACATGGCGTGGGACGTATGCCGAAGAAAATGCCTTTGCGCTCTGCCCGCTATGCGGTGGCCGCAGTGGCTGCACATGATTCCAGACATGGGCTATGTGCCGGAGTTGGCTTAGGCCCACTGATCCATGTTGAGAAGTCATTATAGATGAATTCGATCGTTGGATACATATCAGAGTGACTTATACAAGTGTACCAATCGAACTCCATTGACCATTGGAACAGCCCTCCTAGGGGAGGGATAAAGGAATTGACGACACAGGGTGAATAGGCCTAAACTTGACTGAGCCCAGTGCCCCTTTCTGGTTCAAGCTGTGAGAGGCACACGTGCCCCCTAAAGAGGTGCGGAGATGTTAGGAAAACTCTCCTCACAGGACAGTACACCTGCAAGCGCAGAGCGATCTATTGTCTTCCACCTCATCCTGGTCACCTTGGCTGGGGAGGAAATCCAACTGCCAATTGAACTACAGGAATTTGAGAATGCGGTACTCGAGAGCCTCCCACTCATAGGCAAGCACAGCACCTTTGGGTGTGAGCTGGAGTTTGTCAGCATGAGCGCGCAGAAAATTCTTGCCGACCCTATTTGGGACACCTTACAAGAATGCAACCGCTTTAGCCTTGTTGTTCGACAGTGTCTCATCGATGCTGAACACAAAGGTCAACTGCGACAAAGAGCCAAAGCCATTTGCGTTCCTGCCGAGGACAGTGATCGAATGCTGCCCAATGCCTTTTCGCACATCTCGGACATTCGGCATGTACAGGTGGAGACAGGCGTCCACACCATTGGGGAGGCCGCCTGTCAAAGTTGTCAGCGACTCCAAATAGTCAAATTACCGAACACAGGTGTTTGCCTCCCCGCTACGCGTATTTAAATTGTCTCACCCGGGAATACGGCGCCGAAGTGCCTCCCGGCCTTGCACTCCCGCCGGTACCCCAGCGTTTTCGCAAACGAAAGCACGTTCGCAGACGGGCAAATTGCCCGGTTTTTGCACACGGAGTATGGCGGGACGGGGCTGAGGAGGGAAGATGGAGGGGAGCGAGATGGGAGGCGCGCGTGGGTGGGGACGGGGCTGGAGGGAAGGAGGGGGGCGAGACGGGAGGTGCATGGGTGGGGACGGGGCTGGCCAGGGAAGACGGAGGCGCATGGATGGGGACGGGGCTGGGGAGGGAAGATTTCTATGTCCAACTGCACAGCTTCTATGTTGCGCTCCCCTAATGGCAGCATTCTCTCGTTTTTTTGCATTCCTGGTCTCGAATCTTGGAATCAACGCTTGTACTGAAAAAACTGTATAACCATCCCAATTCTCAATACAGCTTACATTCATGTTGGTTTCCGTCATTAGAAAAATCTCATATTCATGCGTTTTCATGAGTTAATCTTTTTTCGTTGGCTGGCTCAGCCCTCTAACCTTCAACGTGGCAGCTCTGATCTGCTGATTAGCTCTGAGTTTAAAGGTTTTTGAGAACTTCTTATAGTTTGGCATATCTCCTTTCCGTTCAGAAACCTTATGGGATCTAAGTGTTGCAAAGAAGGTTTTAAATTCGTTCTTGAGGTGAACAATGTTCCGTTGGAACCACCGTTTGGTTTTCTTCCCGACTTTCTGTCTAACGCTTTTTGTGAAAGCCTCTCATGGCTTTGGCTACCTGCCTGGCTCGGTCCCGGAATCGCGTCCTTTTGAAATATCTCCATGCACAACGACGCTGTGCTCGTAAAAAGTTAAAAACCTTGGCCCTTCTGCAATTGTAGTAAGAAGGGTTATGGTTTGGTGTTAGATGGTTGCGACTCCGAGTCTGTTCAGTCAGCCCAGAGGGCACTGTCCCGGCATGCCTTCTTGAAGGCAAGTGGCTGTCATCAGTTCTTGCGTAGTTGTTCTTCCGGAGGGGTGCTCCCCAATGGCGTGTGCCAGTGTGGGGTTGTTGCCTTGCTTTTGCCATGTGTCTGCTTGTCATAGTGTTGTTTTCTGCTGGTGATGTGTAGTCATTCATCCATCTGGTCTTCTTTGTTTTCTTCTAGTCTGGCGGCTGCAAAAGTCACTGCGTAGGGATACTTGCTATATGTTGGGTATCTGGGATGCTCTTTGTGTACAGTTCTCCACGCATCATGCCAAACATTGCGAATGAGGTCCACGAGGTGCTTCTCCGCAGTGATTGCCACGACTCCTTGGTCTTTGTCATAGGTGGCTTTTGTAATGACCTTGTGTGCTTCCAGGTCATAGATTTGCTTGTCTGTGGTTCTGTGTGAAAGCTGTGTCATGCCTGCATAGCCAGTGTCTTGGTGTGTTGTCAGTATTTGCATTGCTGTAGTGAGGGCCATATTGATGATCAGATCTGTTTTGCCAAGGTAATTGGTAATCACCAGTTTGTGCCATCCTCCATTCCTGTGCTGAATTTTGTTGCCGTGCATGTCCCAATAGTGCAAAGGCCATTTGTTGGAGAAAGTGGTGTATGCAAACTTCTCGAACCGCTGGTGTGCCTCTAAGTTTGAGAATGTGAGAACTGTGACTGGTGAGAGTGTAAACTTCTTGGCTGACTTGTTACTAGTAGCTTCTTGTTACTACTAGTAAGGCACTTGGTAAACTTCTTGGCTGCTGTATAAAACCCATGTTCTTGTTTCGTGCTGTCTTGAACTTGTGCTTTGTATAGAAGCCAGTCTGTGATTCTGACCCTGTCCGAGTAGTACGCGTTCTGCGGTCAGGATTTGATGATCATCTTTTGTCTGCTCTCAATTTGTCAATTTGTAGTGACATTGCTTCTTGCTGATTTCGAAGTTGATCAGAAGAGCTGGCTCCTGTTGACTGAAGTTGCTCAAGATCTTGCTTCATTTGTAGGCTCAATTGCTTCATCTGCTGAAGGAGCTCACACGCTTCTTGTGCAACGTTGTGTTTTGATTTGCGCTCTGCTGGTCTATGTTGTTCATCCGGTCCTTTTGTCACTCGTTGTGTTGTGGCTGCAATTTCATATAGTGCCTTCGAGGTAGATGAGCTTCTTGTCCCCCAAATTCTTCTTGTGGTGATAGCCTGTTTTTCTGCAAGTTCTGTCTTCTTGCTTGCTTCTGTATCATCGTCTGCTTGTTCGAAGGCTATAGCTTTTCTTTGTGGTGTCTGTGATTCTGTTTCCTCTTTTCTTTCTTTCCCCTCCTCTTTGTCTCTGCCTTTTCTCTCATCTTTTTTTTTCCTTCTCCTTTAAATGCGGCTTTCTTACTGCCATGGCTGACTGGCTGTTGCCTGCATGACTTTGTCTAGTTTCTCTCGAGCCTAAACCCCTCAACAAGAAGCTACGAGGTAAAAGAGAAAAGCAGGTCGATGGGGGGTCCGTGTCCCACGAGCGATTCGATGGCAAAGATCAGGGTACTTTTGCGTCGACCCATTCTGTGACTTGCAGCCTTTAGGTTCAACTATATACTCCAGCAAACATCATCGTCACTCATGTCGGCCGGATCCAACAAGCTCTTTGAGTTCACCAGAGAGGTGTTTGCGTTGAATCCGGTCTTTTGGGTCCAGTCAAGTGATGCGTCTCTCGTCCTTGTCGCTGCTAGGTGAACCATTTTTGTGAATTGCAGCCTGAAAGCGAGCTGGCCAAGATCAAGGCCATTTAGCTTGAGCAGCTGTCCTTTCGGACTGCAGAGATGACAAGAGAGATGAGGGGACATCTTGACATTCTTTGGCAGGTAGTTCCTTCCTACATTTTGGTGGGTGACCAGTCCAGCGGGAAGACTTCATTACTCAGCAGACTGGCACGGTTGCCTCTGGGGTACACGGCAAACAAAACTGGGACGTGCCTGGGTTGAAGGTAATGAGTGATCGCAGTTTTTCTCAACTGTTTCGGGTTTGCTTTGCATTTTTTCAGTTGCCCATTTTGAGAGGCGGCGGCCGGTGGAGTACAATTTGATCCACGACGACTCAAAGTCAGAGCCCGACATTGAAGTGAACTCCAGGAAGGTGAATGAGGTTTCTCGGTCAGACAAAGCGTCATGCGAACTTGAACGTTGTCCCGGATTATGTTCGAGGGTGAGCCGGCACCGAAGTGAAGATTTGTTTTGAGCGCAACTCCCACAGCTCCAGAACAGCATGACAGGATAATGCAAGTTTTCAGTATGACAGTATGACGGCCTCAAGGCTGACTTTCTGAGCGTCATGATCAAAGAAAACGGCACGGAAGGCTTCAATGACTCGGCCGTCTCAGTGAAGATCCTCTGGAAGAATATACCTGAATCCGTCATTGTTGCTGACATGCCGGGGATGAAAGACGGCGACAACGAAACTAGGCAAAAATCCATTCCAAAATTGCAGGTAGATCTCAAGCATGCTTGATTCCCATCCTCTGAGTGTTTCCAGCCTAGGCCCCAGAGAACATGATCCTGAAGAGGCTAAAGAGCCCAAATGTCATTCCTGTGGTCATTTTGGAGCCAAAGGACTTTGACTCCAAACACTTTGCGTTCGACTTGTTGAAGAAAGCCGGGAGACGCTGAGAATGACATGGAGCGGTACGTGACAGTGTGTCCTAGTAGTGTCCTTGCTCCTAGTAGTAATGCCCTTTGTTCTAGTAGCGATGCCCTTTGCTCCTACTAGCTTCGTCCTCCTAGGTCAAGCTAAGCGTCCTTGCTACTAGTAGT
>CAXAMN010005736.1:84280-96734 GCA_963970005.1 Durusdinium trenchii
AAGAAGCTATTAGAAACAAGTGCATCGCTACTAGGAACAAGAACGCTGCTAGGAACAAGTGCATCGCTACTAGTAACAAGTGCCTTACTACTAGGAGCAAGAAGCTATTAGAAACAAGTGCAGCGCTACTAGGACCAAGAACGCTACTAGGTGGAGGACTTCGCTAGTAGGTTGGAGGCCATCGCTTCTTTCGCTTTGCACTGCGCAATGGAGTCTCGACTCATAAGCTTGCTTGTGTGCTTTGGTCTAACCCTTGCTTTTTCACGTCAGTGTCCTTTTGTAAGTTGAAGGTTAGGTGTAGCAACTCTTGCAAGCCCACCCACTTGGCCTACAAATTTTCTTTAAGTGTAGAACTCTGAGGGTCTAGAGGTTGAGAGGGATGTAGAGGTCTAGAATGATCCAAACGCCAAGAGATCCAGAGAGATATCTAGAGGCCCAGAGGCCTAGAGATCCAGAGTCCAGAGAGCATGCGGCAAAGCGAGAGAGGAGACGAAAAGAAGAGAAAGGAGTGAAAGAGGGTCAAAATTGAGGGTGACACACACGCGCAGGCCGCCTGCAGGCCGCCCGCCTGCAGCCTGAGAGCACGCACGCACAGTGAGTGCTCTCAGGCAAATCCAGTGTTTCTTAAACTGAGTGTCTTTGTCATTGATGAGAAACATGGCAAGATCTGCCGTCGCCGGCCAGTTGACGGACTTGCCTCTTCCTGTTCTTTTGCCTGCTTTGATTTTTTTCCGTCGGCTGAGACAGCAAGTCTCGCCATGTTGTCGTCCATCCAAGACGCTGCCTGAGCTAGAATTGTGTGTGCCAAAGGTTTCAATCGCGAGTTTGCAGGTTCGCATTTCAGATCTAGCCCGAAGATGCTTGCGTCTCTGTTCTCCAGGTAGTTTGCCCGCTCCTATGCACTGCTTGGGTCCAGAGAGCCCTCACATTGAGTTGATCATTGAAGCACATCACCTGGACTGCCAGAGATGCTTTGCACTCTCCCACCTGCAGAACGAAGCATAAAGAGTCCGCCACATGCTCTGCACGTGTCGACTAAGAAGCCTTCTCGAAAACTGGCATCGACGCGTCGATCTGATGGCATCCCCGTAAGCAAACAACCCAAGCCAACCAGGACGCAGCAAAGGATGTGGGCATAGACGAACACAACTTGTCCAGCAGTGTCGTCCTTGGATTGCTTTGAAGCCAGAATTTGTGGCAAACCATATCCTTGTCCAGCAGTGGATGGCATTTTTCCATGACAACATCTACAAATTAAACACTTTCGTAGTCCCACAGCAGTGTTATTTCAGTTTTATTTCCAAAAATGTTTCTTTCAGGTATATTTCAGTCCCTATTTCAATGTTATTTAAGGTTATTCCAGGGTTAGAACTACTTCAGTCTTGCTTTAAAGGGGTGGGTTTGGGTGGTGTTGATTTCGTGACATCTTCAACAAGGTTTGTGGGTTACTCCTCGGCTGGCCTTGCGTTTTTCTTTCCTGCTTTGCACTGTCTTCCTCTCTAGGTGTTGAATCGAACTTCGGCTTGGGTCAAAATACTGTTTTTCCGTATAGAAATTGGCTGTTTGTTAGAACTCAGGAAGAAGTCGAAGGAGAGCTTGAAGGTCGTGCTTTCCCAGCTCATGCATGAATGGGCTTACGAGGTGCTAGAGCTGGTGGATGGGGATGTAGATGTCCACAAGTTCAACAATTCGTCTAAGACCGCAGAAGAAGATCTCCACGAGCTCTTCAATCAGGGCAAGCAGCAGTTTGAGCAGCTGCCGAGTCACAATCTGCATCGGGACTACACAAAGCACTTCCTCAAGGGCTGCTTCTTCAGAATCAGCCTTCCCACAGAGGGTCCTTTGGATGCTCTAGGTGGTGAAAGGTTGACGATGTTTTGGAAATCGAAGTCAGAATTAAGGAACTGACCCAAAGATGGAGATTGACAACTGGATCGGTCTGGTCTCCCAATCCATCTTCGCACCGCTCCTTTGGCTGGATTTGCTGCAAGCTTTGTGTCAGGTTCCATCTCTGTGAGTAGAAGGCCGCTGAGCTGAGATAGCTTAGGAATGAGAAGTTGGTTGGGAAAGCCGCCTTTGAGCGGACCTTGGACATTGCCTTCACGACCTCCCTTTGTCGCACCTTCCAACATGCATTGACGGAGTTTGACGCGGACTTCATCAATACGGTTTGTTCTAAGTATTCCCAGGAGAGTGTGATTAGTGTTAGCTGCGGTGTTTTCTTAAGCCTGACTTGGCAAGACAGAATTTTGTAAAGCGATTGCAGCACTGTGGAGGACACGGGGAACAAAGTCATCCAGCAGTTTGTGAAGCGAGTTCTGCTGCCGGGATCGCTGCATCCTATGGTGGATGTAGTCAGCCTCCTTGTTCTGAAACATTTGCAGACTTGCTTCACGCGGTCTGACAAGCCTTATTCTGAAGAGACTAGGTGCCTCAAGGACTGACTTTGTTAAGGACTACTAGCAAAGCCATTGGACAAACTGCCGCTGCTCTGCAGCCGTCTTAACTTCAGGCTTTGGTTCTTCATTTGTTTCTAACTTCAACTTGTTCGTATCCACCATGCATGCTGATCGGAGAGGAGCTAAAACCCGAAGAATATTTCAATGCATCCGCCAACCACTATGCTGTGTTGTTGGTGCAAGAATTCAACAGAGATTCTGAGCATAAATTCAGACTTGCAAGTGCACGGTTTAGCGGGATACGTGTTTTCAAATGAGTGGTCCTGAGCTTAGGACTTGCATGAGCGTCTGGAGGAACACGGTGCGCTTCTTCAAGGACGCTGCCGGAACGGAGAGAGCAATTTTGCCCTGGACAACAACTGCTCTGGACACACCTTACCTGGTGATGCGTTCTATGCTGAGTCTTGCTCAAGCATTTGCAGGCTCTTGTTATACTGAACCATTGCTCCTTGTGTTGATGTCCAGCAAGGACGCTACTAGGTGGAGGCCATCGCAAGTAGGTTGGAGGCCATTACTAGTAGGAGGAAGGACGCGACTAGGTTGGAGGCCATCGCTACTAGTAACAAGAAGCTACTAGTAGCAACGTATCTGCACCCCATGGGTTCAACCCATCAAAATCGAGGAGAATCAGGGATGCTGCCCACCATTTCCGCTGAGGATTTGGCCGCTGAGAACTTTTGCAGTGCTGCCTCGCACTTTTTGAAAATGGGTATGCAGGTTCTTGGGAAAGCTGGGGTCAAAAGCCAGTACTCTGACGGCAGTGAGTGTCAAATCAGCTGCGGTTTCATTTCCACTTTCCAGTAATCTTGCGGCGGTTCGTTTTCTGTCGTAGGCAAGCTGTCTATTTTTATGAACTATTATTGGCGTCTGCTGCGCAGAAGAACTCTCAGATGAACGAGAAGGACATGTTGCTTGCTGCAGTCAGAACCATGCAAGCCGTGGATGGAATTGGCTAGGAATTGATCATCCATCCTGTAAAGTATATAATGACTTTGCAGTTTCAGCTGCTACTGCTGTTAATCCTGCGAGGTTTCCCTTGGGAGTGGAAGCCAAATCCGTTGACAAGGTGGAAACCTCATGTTGGTCTCAGAAATACTTTGCCCGGTGGACCTGTGTGCTGGACCTCTCCACGTTTGATTTCTGTGCCAAGTGAGAGCTTGCTGGCTTCAGGTACGAAAGTTACGATCGCTGCCTATTCCCGCGAACAAGACCATCGCAATAACGATGGATGTGAAGTTCCAGCAGCAAACTTCCACCAAGACGGAGCAGCCAGGTATAATGAGTACCTTGCGGAACGGAGATAAATCATCGCAAGCAGGTGCAGAGGACAAGAAGTTGGTCGGAATGGAGCTCCAAGACATGCGCTCCGACGAAGGCCTGCTAGACGAGAAGGCCCGAAGACGAAAAGGAATGCGTTGGCAAGTTGATCTTGGAATCTTAGCGCGTGGCAACGCTGCAAGCAACGCTTGGCTGATGTTAGCGTTTCCTCATTGTCAGATTGGAATGTTTGCTGAAGGAACCTTGTGGGCCTTTTGTCCAAGTGGCGTTGAATGACTTTAAGGAGAACAAGTGGTTGCTAAGCAGCTTGGTATACAAGTGGTGAAGTCAACGCAGCGTGTTCGAGTGGTTCCGCTGTAGGCAAGAGCTGCAAGTGTGGCGAGCCCAAACCGGTTGTGACCTTTGAGGACCGTAACAAGGGCATCGCTACTAGCAGCGTCCTTGCACGGTCTTTCCTACTTAGCTTGTTGCTGAGCTTGCAGCACTCTTGCCCCAGGAGGACGAGCTGAAGCAAGCAAACATTTCAGATCGGTTTATCACGGTTGATGTGCTCGTCAGACAGTGCGGAGTGAGCGTTACTTCCTGGAGTGGCTTCATCTTTGCCTGGCATGTTTTCTGAATGTATGTGCAGCTGCGTGACGAATCGCCAAGACTGGTGTGGTTTAGAATGAACACTGTTCTAGTAGCTTCTTGTTCCTAGTAGCGAGGCCAGGAGCCCCTAGTAGCGTCCTTGCTCTTAGTAGGCATGCCAGGAGCCTTCTTTTTCCTAGTAGTAAGGCCTGGAGCCCCTAGTCGCGCCCTTAATCCTATCCCCCCCCAATCTTATCCCCCCCCGGCGCGCACCGTGCGAAAAGGTCCTAGTAGCTTCTAGTTTCAATTCCAATTAAATTCTAATTAGACTTAAGTTAATTTTAGTTCTTTTTTTATTTATTTCTTGTTTCTAATAGCTTCTTGTTACTACTAGTAGTATGGCCAGGAGCCCCTAGTAGCCAACATTGTTGAATGTGGCTCCGAATGACCACTTTGCACTCTGCCCGTTTGAAAGGCATTGGCAATCCGCAGGCTCATGAAGCAGGCAAGGTCAGACGGTTCGCTGTGCCACAGTGGTCATGGAAGCTAATGCGGCAAGGCCACCGGAACCCTGAGACAAGCGTGGACTCTGCAAGTTTGGACGCCAGTGATGCAGAGGCCGATGGCGAGGAGCTCTTGTTTGGCTGTGTTTGGCTACTTGTTCGGCCTGTGTTGTTTCAAAACTGGGCCATGCAAACTCACTCACGTCACGAACTACTCTCCTTGACCACCGTTGCAGGAAACTTTAGAGCAGGAAGTCGAGGAGGGGGTGGTCTCAAGCGAGATATTGAAAACAGCAGCAAGCTTGGTGAATGATATGGCGAGTTGCTCGGCAAATCTATTCTAAAGGGCGCCTGACAAAGATTTCGTGTTGAGGGGCGTGATGTGACTTCTGAAGACTTCTTCCATTCTTCAGTTGGAGCCCATCGCTATTAGGTTGGAGGCCATCGCTATGTCTTTTTTCTTTCAGATTGACGTGATGTGACGAGGTGCTTTCAAGCCACTACCTGGCTCAAGAGACGGTGGCCCTCGAGACTTCCGGAAGCTTCTCGTTGAGGCGAGCTGCGAGCTGGTGGAGCAAGTCATCAGCTTCCGGGAAATCTTGGAGAAGAGGCCTGCGGCCGACAGCGCCTGCGCTTATCTGCAAAGTTTTGGCTGAGTAGCTTATGACATTTCACCAGCAAAGCATAGATGGAACCACGTTTTTTGATTAGCAGTTGGTTTTGTGGATGCATGTGTCAGAATTGGCGTAATGTTTGTTTGATAAGTTGATAACCACCTTTGGCACCCTGAGTATCAAGCGAGTATTTAAGGTAGAGGCTCCAGGTTGAAGTTTTATTGATTGTACAATGTTGTTGCAGGCTGGAGAAATTGAAGCTCACTGCCAAGAAGTACCTTGGGCACAAGATGAGCACAGGAGATGCAGCTGAATCGGTCCCTGCCTCATGTAAAGTGCCTCGTGTCTCAGACTGTCTGGCAGTTGATATAGTTGCTCGTGAAGCCAAGGTGTTGGATGAACTCTGCAAGGGTAGCAAGAAGCAGCTCAAGAAGCTCGAAAAGTTGGATGGCATCCTGGAGAAGGCTGTGCCCTGTTGATCTAACTCAGAAGGTTCTGCTAAACACAAGCCTTTTGTTCTGCCCTCCTGGAGATGGATGATTGTGCAGCTGTTGTAAATAGAAATCCTATGGTTCAAAAGCAGGAGATTTACTTCTCAAACCATCACTGGCTTCGATTCTGTACTGGGTTGCGTGCTTGCGTTTGTTGATGCACGCTTGCTTGGGGTTGCCCCCTCGCAGTAAGCTCCATGGTTTTCGCCAGGCCTTGCGCCTGCATCGCGAGTTCAAGAATCCGGACCCAGACTCCGACAGTGATTGAAGTGCCACTGTGAAGAACATCAGGGTGGAATCAATATTTTACCTTGGATCAATTGTGTGGTTTTGCCTTGGAGCACTTCGTCAATGTCAATATGTTGAACCACAATTTCAATTACTCACTCCAAAAGACCTCATCACTGCATGAGCTTGCGTGGCCGCTCAAGAGTTAAAGTCGCTTGCAGTCGTTTAGTTTGATTGCAAGGAGGTTCTCGTCTCCAGTCTTTTTCATCATGCCCTGGCTCAAGCTTATGGTTTCAACCAGGCCCTGCTGTAGCGCGGTAATGAGTGAATGAACAGTCATTGAGATGACTTGGAAAAACATTTGAGACAAACAGATTTCAGAACAAGTGACACCAGCACTTCATTGGACACCTTCAATGTGTCAGGTCTGTGTGCATGTTGCATGTTGCAAAGCATGTTGCATTGTGTCCGGATGCAGAACTCATGTGCCTTCATTTTTCAGAAGGCGTGTTATGGCCTCCATCAAAATGATCTCAATTACCAAGTTGCCTGAGTTCAAACAACATTGTCCACTTGAAAGAACTTCATGTCACAACGCGCAATGAAGAATGGTAGGATGGCCATGCTTGCTCCTGTTTAGTTGTTTCTACGAAGCTCAAGCCAAGCTGTTTTCGTCGACTGACGCCACTAGCTCAAAGAAAACACTCTGTGCGAGGAGGGCATGCAAGCATACTGATCTGTTCTCTTCCTCACCGCTTCACATGTTTTTGCATGTTCTCTCAAAGCTTGCATGCTTTTCTGACATTTTAGCAGTTCCGGCACATCTCAACTTGCATGCTTTCCCTGGACCATAAAGCTGATGTTTCATTTCAATTGAAACCTCAGTCGCAGCTAAGTAACTGAACAAATCTCCAACCTATTGCACATGTTGATCAATTCGATGAAACATATCTACCTGTTTGAAATGATGAGAGAATGGAAGGGAGGGCACCTTGCCAATGGACCTGCTCTTAATTTTGCAAGTGCTGCTGCATCAGAGAAGAGCGTGTGAAAAGGTCCTAGTAGCTTTTTGTTTCAATTCTATTCTACAGCTTCTTATTGTTTCTACTAGCTTCTTGTTCCTAGTAGTAAGGCCCTTGCTCCTAGTAGCGATGCCAGGAGCCCCTAGTTGCAACATATCTGAGGTAAAAAATTCGACGTCAGGCGGGGTGATGGTGATGCCCTTTTCAATCCTGTTACTAGTAGCGATGCACTTGTTAATAGTAGCTTCTTGTTACTACTAGTAAGGCACTTGTTACTAGTAGCGATGCACTTGTTACTAATAGCTTCTTCTCTCCATATTCTTACGGAGAATCCTGCAGGCTCTCGTTCCGGACGAAAAAACCGCCAGAAGCTGTTTGAATCCGGAGGCCGCTTGAGATGGAGCAGATTTGTGTATTTTAAGGAAACAGTTCTATTTCTTTCCGTAGGAAACATTCAAACGTTCCATTTGCTTCTTGTTACTAGTAGTAATGGCCTCCAACCTAGCTGCGATGGCCTCCACTTAATAGCGTCCTTGCTACTAGTAGCTTCATGCTTCACGTGAGTGATTTGTGAGATGAGCAGCGATGCCCGCGGCACAAGCAAGTGCAACTTGGCAACAAGTGTGCTTACATGAAGTTTGGTGACACTCTGTAAGGGAAGGAAAGGAAAGAAAGGAAGGGACAGAAAAGAAAGGGGAAGGGCAACCCGGTCGAAAGACCCAAAGAGAAAGAAACGGCCACTCATAATTAGAGAGAAGAACAAACCGCCGTAAACAAAACGAGAAGCTACTAGGAGCAAAGGGCATCGCTACTAGGAACGCTACTAGGGGCTCCTGGCCATACTACGAACGGAGCAAGAAGCTATTAGCTTATTGTTTCTACTAGCTTCTTGATACTACTAGTAAGGCACTTGTTACTACTAGCGATGCACTTGTTACGACGAACGGAGCAATGTTCGCTACTAGGAGCAAGTGCATCGCTTCTAGTAACAAGCGCCTTACTAGTAGTAACAAGAAAGCTATTAGAAACAAGTGCATCGCTTCAGGTGCGGAATTGCAGTGGCCGCCACAGCGTTTATGTGGAGCGGAACTTAAGAGAGAGAGAGAGAGAGCACAAATCTCACGCCAGCTCTTGTAACTTGTATTTTGCAATAGCCTTGTCGCAGAAATCACACAAAAACACCAAACGGCCATGCGAAAGTTCATGCGTTGGTCAGTCTCGCTCGCATCCTTGCATTCCAAATTCTCAAGGTGTGTCTTGCTCCTCTCCACTTGGCGAGTACTGGAAAAGGACCATTCCGCATTTTCGTCTCCGCAATGCCGCGCAACAAGAAGCTACTAGGGGCTCCTGGCATCGCTACTAGGAGCAAGGACGCTACTAGGGGCTCCTTGCCTTACTACTAGTAAGAAGAAGCTAGTAGGGGCTCCTGTCTGCCATTTTGCATCATTTTGACAAGGATGGGCCAAAGATGCCAGATCCGAACATGCAACCGGTCAGAGTCGTAGATGCGACATCCAACACATGTGACACGTGATGCAATTGATGCGTGTTATACGTGATCCCTAGCATCTTGCGAGGTCATCAAAAGCCTGCAAAGCAGGATCATGACCTTGGAGAAAGAGCTCGCGCAAGCCAATGAGGTCGTTCTTTTTCTCACGGAAGTGATCGTTTGGTTCCTTCACAGGGACCTCTTGACACTTTGCATGTTTGGAACTGACACTTGAGTGGCAGGCCCTGGTCCAAAAGGATCAAATTCTGGTTTGTTCCTTAGAGCACTGTTTGTTCAGCTTCATGCTTTGACTTATATGAAGTCTTTGTTCTTTAGGCCGAGCTGCGAAACGTGCCAAAGGACTCAAAGCAGGTTGTGCAAACACAACAACCTGAGCTGGAAGCTTAGGAAGGAGATGCCCGTGTGTTTGGTGAAGCTTCAGCGTGAAGAGTTCAAGCACGATAAACTTATGCCACTGTGCCTTGCCAGATTCGTGCAAAAGACTAAAGCGTGTGACACCCAGTGCGGTTTCTTCAATTCAATTTTTCTTCAATTTTTCAATTCCAAAAAAAACACGGCGCAGCAAACTTTGCAATCTTGTTTTGCTTTTCAAAGTGAGGCTCCAACTGCGCGGTTCTAGTGGGACTACTGAGCCTGAAACCACCGCCCAACATGGAACGTGCGATTTCCAAGAGAATGCGGATTACACCATCATGGGAGGCCGCTTCCTTTTGCCAAATATCAGTCCAGAAATAAATTGTTGGTTGGAGGCCATCTAGCGTTAGCATAGCTTAATGTGCAGGAAGCTACTAGTATTCACCATGGGAATTCTTGTGCAGCTTTTCAACTCCAGAGATGTCACCGGACATGCGTTGAACACTGATTGTTTAAAATTGTTACTAGTAGCTTCTTGCTACTAGCTTCTTGGAGGCCGAGGGAAAGAGGAGCTGGCCAAGTCCAATTCAAACAGGGCCACGCACCCAGAGAGACCTCTAGGTCTTGGCCTTAAAGAAGAAGAATGATTGAACACACTTGAGTAGTTAGTCTTCAAACAAGTGTTTAACTCCTGTTTGCTCCAAGAAGTGAAATCTGGTCTTCATGTACACGGTCTGAAGCTAGGAGCTTTGCTCAAGTTTGCAAGTTTTCATGCATCACAGGGAGAGTGCTGCCAGCTATGCCAGCAACGGAACCGAGCAGCGCTCGTGGAGCTTGGCAAAATTATCGGATGACACCCAAGTGACACGAGAGTGACACAAGAGTGACGCAAGAAAGGAAGGAAAGAAGAAAGAAAGACCCGAAGAAAGAAACCGCATACTAGGAGCAAGGACGCTACTAGGGGCTCCTGGCCTTACTACTAGCAGCAAAGGACGCTACTAGGGGCTCCTGGCATCGCTACTCACAAAACTTGCGCAACGCATCCGCGCTTCCCATGGCCCTTCACTGAGTTGGTGGGTGCCAAGGAGTGTGGTGAGATATCATGACGTGAAAAGATAACAATGAGGCTGTTCAGATCAAAGTCAACTAGCTAAGTGAAACCGAATATCCGCGCATCGCTACTAGGAGCAAGGACGCTACTAGGTTCCTTGATTGACTCGAACGGAGCGTTCGGACGCGAACCGAATTCGGGGCGACCCTGGCCAGGGATCCTGCACCGTTGCAGTCCTTAGCTCCGCTTCTGACGCTCCTCCTATGGCGTGCTGGATCAAGGCGTGCTGGATTTCTGGTGGCTTTCACTCAAAAGTGTCACTTTCCGAAAAAAAGCACCGAAGTGCTTTTCTCATCTTGGTAAAGTTGAGGGTTCAGGATTTTGTACATTTTAGCTTTTGACCACAGTGTTGACACTCACATCACCCCAGTTTGACAAGTTGATTGCTGGAGGCCACTCCACAAATGGGAGTACGCATCATTGGCATCCTCAAGCCACATAGAAAGGATGGAGCTGGAACCCTGGAGTCTTGTAGCGTAGCCTATCGTGGCATTCCCAATCAGGCTGCTTTTCATCTTCTTTACATTCCTGGTGAAAGAATGTTTCAAAAGAACATGTGTTTCTGATGTTTTGCTGAAAAACATGGTCTTTTCGTTGTTTAAACTTTTGTTTTGTTTTGTTTGTTTTGGTTTGTTTTTGGTCTCAGGTGGTGGCCTGTTTTCCTCCAGGGCATAGCGACATTCCCTCGCTTCCGCCCACTCTGCCACCAGCCGTGGCCTGAGAGATGGAGTTTGGGTGCACGAAGCACCTGAGGTTCTTCCTTTTCTACTAGGCAGGAAAAGTTTTCACAGTTCATATTTCTTTTTTTCTTTTGAACCTTTCTTTCTTTCCTTTCTTTCCTTCCTTCCTTCCTTATTTTTTCTGCTCCTTAAAGAACAACGTGTATTTTTTCCTTTTCTTGTATCCTTTTCCTTTTTCTTTTGCACAAGGAGTAGTACCCGAAGGCAGTCCGCGTATGCAATTTGACTTTCTCTCAAGAAGTACAGTTGATTTCAATTCCAACTCTACCATGCTCCGGATTGTCTATTGGTTTGCACCGTCTACTGAGGACACCGCCATACTTGATCATGAGAAAGGCCGCAAACTCTGTGCGATTCAGGTTGCAAACCACTCTTTGAAGGAACAATTCTTTCCGGACAAGGAAGAACATATAAAGTCCAGACCACTCCCAAGAAGTGTGACCACCAACTGATATCAACCAGCTCCACTTTGCCTTGTTGGCAATTCCAGACCTCCGTTTTGACACCTAAGACCTTGCATCACAAGCAGATACAGGCATTCATCAATGTGTTTTGCAATGAAGTTTCGAAGAATTGGACTCAGGTATAGCATCGTTGCTCCCTGCGACACACTCGGTGAAGTTCTTCAAACGAGCGCAAACCGTGGCCCCTCGTCTCAGGGTATTGGCCCAGCGGCGCGGACGAATGCCATCCGTGATTCGCCAGAATCCCAAGTGTGTGTTTCTACTAGCTTCTTGTTACTACTAGTAAGGCACCTGTTACTACTAGCGTGGCACCTGTTACTACAAGTGTGTGTGAGAGTGTGTTAGTCTCGTTGTCTTTTGTGGCCGTCGCTCTTAGGTTTTATGAAAAACCGCCTTATTTTCTTTCGAACATCACGACGTTTTGATGTCAGGATCCGACATGCGTGGTCTCGCTACAAGCAGCTTGCTTGGGGAATGGACGAGCTATTGCCGATTGCTGGAAGGAGCGGATCCCTCCCTGAGCTCGCTCAGTGCTCGCAGCTTTTCAGTGAATTGTTTTTGAAGAGGGGCGTTCGAAGCTTGGCTTCCAAGTTGTGCTTCAGGGGCCGAAATCGTGGCTTTTCTCTGGCAACAACTATGGTAGACTCGTTAGACACGTCGGGCCCATGGCAAAGAGTTGAGCAATGTAAGAAGCCGAAGAGTGGAACGCGTGAGGTTGTGGCTGGCGGGACTTCGAGATGAGTTCGATGAAGCCAAAGATTGGCTTGTTGGGGGTCCTGAGAAGTCCTGAAACCGATAAAACACAAGCAAAAAGAGATGAACAAAGGAAGGTAAGGCCTCTTTAAAGGGGTTCGTACGGTCTTACCTTCCTTCTTTCCTCTGTTCTCTTCTTCCTTAAATAGGCTTTTGGACACTTCGTTTACTTCACTCTGGAAGAGTGAACCGATCACCAGAAGCAGAGCACAAGTCAAGCATAACAAAGCGGTGCAAAGCGAAGCAAAGCGCTGCAAAGCGCACGCTTTTTACCTTACTACTAGGAGCAAAGGATGCTACTAGGAGCAAAGGGCATCGCTTCTAGTAACAAGTGCCTTACTAGTAGTAACAAGGACG
>CAXAMN010005736.1:96744-109695 GCA_963970005.1 Durusdinium trenchii
GCGAGAAGCTACTAGGGGCTCCTGGCCTTACTACTAGGAGCAAAGGACGCTACTAGGAGCAAAGGGCGCACAAAGGGCACATCATTGGTTATAGCGCACTAAGGCGTCGAACTTGCCACAGAAGATCCATGCCGTGAGCAGTCTACTCAAGCGAAAGTGCTCTCACCGCTTTGAAGGTAGCTAGTTAAGCTAGTAGCAGTGGCCCTCCATCCTATATGCTAGTAGCAAATAGCTTAATTATTTTCCGTGCAAACTGAGACGAGGCAATGGTGTGTCGGTCTTTGAGACAAACATCCGAGTGCAACTCGGCGAACACTTGGCGCTTCTTGCAGCCTCTCTCGGCCCTTGCTAGGCTCGGAGGTCTCTTATCTGCACATGATCTTTCAAAGGACGCATTGGCTAAAAGAAAAAGACAAGACAAAGAAAGAACATGACGAATCATGACGAAAGCAAGAAGGCTACTATGTTGGAGGCCATCACTACTAGGTCACTAGGTTGGAGGCCATCGCTACTAAGGTGGAGGCCCTTACTACTAGTAACAAGAAGGCTACCAGTAACTAGTAGCAAGAAAGAGACGACTCGAACATCAGACCTGGCAGGACAAAACCTTTTTGGATCTGGCAGACAAGTTGGGCTCGGGCCCCACTCTGGGGAGGATTCATGTGTACTGCCCTTGACTCTAGGAAGACAATCGGAAAACAGAAGGGAAGGGCCTCTTTAACAAGGCCTCTTTAAAGAGGGCCTTATTCAAGATGCCCTTTTTATTGTTCTTCCTTTTTGAGAATCATAGATCAGGACGAAGAATCCTGTCGACCGTGAATCCTCGAGGATGGCCACGGGTCTACTGGGAAGTTTTCGTCATTTGTTTCATTTTCGATTATGTTCCTTTTTGAGATATTCAGACCTGTTCTTTTTACGGCTTTAGGTGTCCTTTTTTTGTGTTCTCATTCTGTCAACAAAAGCTTGTGCAATCAATGGTATATCGCCAATGACAAATCTCTTCAAGGAATCACACCCTACACGTTTGGAGGTGGACGTGGAGGCCCTTTTGGCATTGTGTCAATTGAATTATGTCGTCATTCCATGCCCATGGTATACAAATATGAAAAAAGTGCTAGAAAAGAACAGACGTACGGTACGATATGTTTCTCGCGGTTGGAACAGTGTAACAGCCTAGCTCTACAATGAATACTTCTCGAGAATGCAGTTTCTACAAGAAAGATCACTTCAGCACCAATCATTTGTGTCATTCACGCAGGGAGCGGATGCCCAAGCCTGGCGGAATCTGGAACTCTTCAGTGGCTTGGTTAAGTTCTAGAGTTCGTCCGTTCTTTTCTCATTATGTTTTTGCTTGTCTCAGGCTGGAAATGAGATACCTCTCCCATGCAACTGGTGATGACACGTTCGCCTCAAAGTCCATGAAGTTCTATGTCAATTTCTCAGTTCCAACAGATTGCGTTTTTGCAACTGTTGTGCAAACTCGAAGGTTGGCTTGAACATACTTTTGATTGATAGTCAGGTTGTTTTCGTTGCAGCATCGTGCTTTGCTGCGGAATGCAGGAGACTGTGCAAGGTGCAAGGTCCTTGGACGGGCCATTGTCCCAGCTTCCCTCTTCTTCTTTGCCTTTATCCATGGCAATGTTGTGGCATTCTTGACACATTCTGACACTCAGACTGTGGCCAAATTGCTTTGAGAAAGGGAAAGGGAAGATAACTTTCGGTCGGAGCCTCGCATGAATGTTCAGTTCACTGAAGCTTCTTTACCATCAGCAGCATGAGGTGCTGATGGGGACTCCTTTTACGAGTACTTGGTGAAGGCACACGGAGCGTTGTTTTTCTTCTTCAAGTCGTTCTTCGCAAAGCCGCCTGAGATATCAGGTGTGGTTGCAGGGTGGCAAGAGAGAGAATGAAAGCTTCCTCAAAGGCACGATTGCAACAGTTTCTACTGGTTTGCTTCTCAATACATGACCGGACATGCAGGAATGTACGACAAGGCAGTGAAAGGGCTGCAGAAGCATTTGGTGAGGAAGGGTACTGAATCTTGGCTCCGCATAGCTGCAAGCTGCAAGAGGCCTTCACGGGATTTGCTTGAGAAAACCTAAGGATGGCCTCAGCTACTTGGGAACTGTAACTTGGGATGCGAATTCTGGATCGACATCCTACATTCCGGACTGCTTCGGCCGCCTTCTGGTGAGCAACATCATAAAAGCTAATTAAGAGTTAAGCCAAAGATATTTGATTGGAAGCGAGCTTTGCTATCTTACGGCCAAAACAACTCTACATCCTCAGAGACACGATTGTCAGCATTTCCTTGATATGGGTTTTGCTGCCCCTTGCAGTTCAGAGCTTCCTGGCCCTTTGATGTGCTTTGCGCAGCTCGTGAGGAAATGGAGCACTTGATGTGCTTTGTGCCTGGATGGTTAGCACTTGGTGCACAGCACAGCGAAGACAGGCTCCTGAAGCCGATCCATCTGAAATGGAAGGGACATATATACTGGCATAGGTGGCCTAGAGTTGCAACCAGTCTGACAGAGTTACCAACCTTTGTGCGATACTCGTGGAATTTTGATTTGCTGCGCGGTGACATGCACAAATGTCTTGACGGCAAGGGCGACCGTTATGGAGCTCGCTGATGCCATTGCACCTTGGATGCGGTAGCGGTGGCCTCCAACCTCATAGTACCCAAGAGTTGGCCCGTGTTTAAGTGCTTGTACCGCCTGGGTCGTAATCCCACCAGAAGCCAGAAGGAGTCCTTTCGCCAAGGCAGTGTGTAGGGGTTCTCGCAGTGTCCGTCTTCAGATCAAAAAAAGAAAGAACAGATCTAAAGACCAATAGGAAAACGGTCTAAAGAAAAAGACGGAGGAAAACGTCTAAAGAACAACATTTAGTTTCTCTACCTTTCTTCCAGTTCCTATTGTTTTCGGGTCTGGACCGATCTGATAGCTCAGTGTATTTTCATGTTGACAATGCCCATGGACTGGGATCCCCATTCCTTTTTGCAATCAGTTCAACATACAAAGGTCGACAGAGTCAAGAGAAAATTTGAAGGTCGACATTTTCGGAAGTCTGGAGATTGTCAGAGTCCAGAGACCAAAGGTCAGTGTCAATCGGACCAGATTGCTAGAGACTGAAGCTGAGATAGCTAGAGCCTCAAAGAGACAAAGAGCCTCAGATAGCTGGAGACAATTAGAGGTAGAGGCTAAGGTAGCTAAAGAATAAGACTGCTGAAGACTCCAGGTGGGGCTAAGCGGCTAGACCAATAGAACTAGAGACTAAGATGAACTTAGACAACATTTGACACAAAGTAGTAAAATACAGACAGCTAGGGACAAGAATATCTAGAGACCAGAAAAGCTAGAGTCTAGGATGCTGATGGAGGCTGGGAGACTAAAATATGCACTTGTTACTAGTAGCTTCTTGTTACTACTAGTAAGGCACTTGTTACTAGTAGCGATGCACTTGTTACTACTAGCGTGGCACTTGTTACTAGTAGCGATGCAGATAATGCTAAAGATGACAGCTGGAGACTCAGATCGGTTTTGTTACGGATGTGAGCTTGGGAAGGCTCAGTGGCGTTGGAGGCCATTGCTTCGGCATTTTTGTGCAAGAAGGACTTTCTTTTTCGTTGTGCATTGCTGTGATGTTTGGTGTGTTGTGATGCAGTGACATGCAATATGGTGCTTGATGTTGGGCCACTTGTGGTGAGGCGTGAGTTGGTTTTTCCTGGTTTGCCACTTGATGAGAGGTCGTATTTGTATGTATTGGTGGTAAGAGGCCATCGCTAGTAAGTTGGAGGCCATCGCTATTAGGAAAATGTGTGGTGATTTGGCATTGTTTATGTTGTGATGGGCATACTAATCTCTGATGACATTGGTCGGTGCGACGATTGGACACCAATTTGCTTGCAGTCCCTATCAAACTGCACAGTACTGTAGGTAACTGACCTGATAGGCAGAACTATTGGCAGAACAGGAAAGAAAGGAAAGAAAGGAAAGAAAGGACGACAGAAAGACAGGTCTGAAGAAAAAGGGGAGCACCAGCTCTTAGGTTGGAAGCCATCGCTATTAGGCAAAAGCAATTAAAGAAAAGGAGGAAGAAGTGAAAAGCAACCTCACCATCGACACATTCGGTCGATTTGAACCCCGTTGCGGATCCCAATCAGTGTGAACTCGCGTTTCGATCCCTCAGCGGCCTACCCCATTGCGGGTTTCCAGCGAATCCAACACTGCAGAGAGGGTTTTCCATCATCCAGAATTGTGTGTCTACCACACATCACATGAACAAGACATCGCGTTTCTGCCTTTTTTGCAAAGATTACCACAGATGGTCCCCCCCAATATGCACACCTAGCATCTCCTTGTTCGTTCGTCTGCTTCCTTTGGGTTTCAGCGCCCCACTAGTAGCGATGGCCTCCAACCTACTAGTGATGGTCTCCCATGTTAATACATACCCAACAGACCCCCCAGTCAAACTCACAGTTGCCCATGCCCTTCATCCACCAAGATCTTGCAATAGAAGTTCCTTTTGCTGACAAAGCCATCTATAATCGAGACATACATGTGGCAGCTAGAAACCGCAAAAAAAGCCACTTCACATGCACGATCCATCTCGGTGTGCATAGCTGTTTCGCATGCCAGTCTTAGTCCGGGTGTGATTTCTTGCTCACATGCGTGCAAGGGACCCATCATGTCACCTGGCCCCTTTGGGAACCCCCTGGAACCCGCGTTGGTTGGACCTGTTGGACCTGTTGTTTTTACCTGCTCAGCTTGCGTCTGCAAGCCGACCCTCAGCAACTTCAGGCATACACATGCTGGCAAATGTACGAGCAACAGCCAACAGGCCCGAAGCAGAAGTCAAGTGAAGGTAATTTTGTGCTTTGCCACATGGGTCGAATGCAGCTTGAGGCATTTCACCAGAGCGTGTGAAAGGAGAGGCGATGGATCTCAGCAAAACCAACACCCGAGAGTGCTCCGCTGGTTCGCGCATGAAATTAACCCCCAGAATTATAGGGTTCAATGTGAGTGAATGATTGAACACTCACTCAATTCTTTGGTTTGAACATCAAACCCGAAAGGCTTGAGGCTTGAAGCAGGTTGTTTCTTTTCACTCTTCCTTTTATTCGTACACTTCCAGGTACATTTTGCGTCCTGAGGCACTTGAAGGCGTGGAAGATCCACAATGTGAGAAATTCAAATTGATCAACTGCACTTGCAAAGGCTGGTGGTACATGCTCGAGACCACGCAGGATTGGGACCATTTTGATCCTTCACATGGCCTCCAACCTAGTAGCGATTACCTCCAACCGAATAGCAACGGCCTCCAACCTACTAGCAAACTATATTCGACCTTTCTTCCTTTATATTTTTTTCTTTGTTTCTATTAGCGATGACCTCCAACCTAGAAGCGATCGCCGAACAGCTTCCGGAGAGGATTCCAAGTTCCGAGAATGGGGCTGGAGAACCTTCATGGCCTTTGAGAAAGACTGCCATGTTTGGAACGAGAGCGAGAACGTCTTTGTCAAACTACTTATCTTGTGGACTTGTTGTGCGGAAGCCAGACGTTTCTACGATATTCCAAAAGTAAATGAAACTCAGGCTAAATTTCGTTGCCACTTTGGTCAAGCATTCCATTCTGGATATGCAGTCTGTTTTATGGTATTTTGGAGGGCCTAGAGGGCCTACAAGGGCCTAGACGGCCAAAAGGGCCTTCGTTTTTAGGTCTTCCGTGCATGGATGCGCCAGCATTGCCTTTGCCCGAACTATGGCGCCTACGCACGCCATCCTCCTTGGTGCGTGGTGTGGCATTGTTGAAAGATGTGGGAGCAGCTGGTGGCGGTGTGAAAAGCGTCGCTGAAATACGAGGACCTGGGATAGCTCCTGTGGATGGCTTGGCCGAAATCCTATTCCCAACAGGTCTTCCATCAAGAGCTATGAGCTTTTCCACTGTGATGACAGATAGCTTTACACATCGGACTTATGTGGGTGTCCAAATTAGCAAACAAAACGAACATGGCGATAGTCCTGATGGACTTTCGAAGCCTACTTTGGCTACTTGTGCCTGGTCCGAGCTTCCGGAAGTGGCCGCACCACACTTTTTGAAGCTCATGGAAGCCGTTCAGCAACATCCAAAGTGCGCCCAAATCTGGGCTTGGCTCGTGAATGATGTACCGGCACCACCCCCAGGTACTGCTCTGGTTTTGCATGGAATCACGGTTTCGGGTCTATGCGCGGCATCGCGAGTTGCTCCTGCATGTCTTCCAGCAGTCCATGTCCCCTTGCAGCATCTCTTGACACGATTGAGTGTATCATCCGTGGTCTTGCTGACCCGCTTGTTGCTCTTGGAACAGAAGGTGCTTTTTGTTGGCTCATCTGTTGCACTGTTGACATCAGCATGTGAAGCCTTCTCGTCAATTCTTCTGTTTCCTTTGGCATGGGTGCATTGCTACAATCCACTCTTGCCATCCACAGACTATTTAGCCACACCACCACCTTTCCTTTTTGGCTGCTTGCGTGAGATCATCTTGAAAGAGACCTTTGCCGATTCCAACGACCTTGCCACCAGCGAATTGCTCGCTCCACTCAGCCAGAGAGACTTTACCATCTTCGATTTAGACACGGGCGACGTGTATGTGGCTTTCTCTCATGGAGAAGATCATTTGCCCGATCTTCCAGATGCAGCCCAAAGTCGGCTGCGATTCAGCTTTACCGAGCTGAGATCTCAGCTTGAAGCACAGCATGATGTGTGGCAGCAAATTCCAGGTAGAAGTACAGGATTTACAGAACCTGAGAACTTTGGAGATGCCGTACAAAAGATCTACTTGACCTTTATGGCCGACCTCTTGGGGGATGTTGCCGGTTCTTTGGGGCCTCAGTGCGACACAGCAACTGCAGCCTCAGTGCTTAGTTCTTTTCAAGAAGGCCATTTCCTCTCAGGTGTGTCAGCCAAGGACAAGCCGTTTTTTGAAGCCTTGATGCAGACCAATGCCTTTCTTGCCTATTTGCAGACTCTGCACCTCTTTGGCACCTCGGAGTCTCCATTTGCCGAGGCCCTTCGAAGTTTGGGCCACAAGAGGAGCGCTTCGCGCTTGCCACTTCCGCCTCCTCGTCCTCGTGAGGGAGCTGTGAGTCCGAGCGCCATGGTTGTGTTGAAGCCGGGAGCTCCAGCTGCGCCTTCTGGAGCGATGGACACTGCGAGTGGTGCAGCTTCTGCTCCCCTGCAGCTCCATTTGTGCTTTCCAAGCTCCCATATGGAGCTGGAAATTGTGCTTTCCAAAGCTGGAAAGGAACGTCCCGAAGAGATCCTTGCCTTCTCGAAATGCACATGGGCCGCTGTTCATGGCACCAAGGTGGAGACAGCAAGTGGATCGGACAAAACACATCGAAGTGCAAGTGAAAGCAGCGAGCTTTGTGGGTCCGACCTGATTCTTGGCTTTCGGAAGGCTGCAGAGGAAGAGAGAGAAAATTATACTGGAAGCTGGGAGAAGCTCTTGAGTGATTTGTACAAAGTGGACAATGCTGACAAGATTGAAACTCCCGAACATCGTTGGTCTCTGTTGCTTCTATATGCAGCTCTCTCAAGAAAAATGGGCGCTTCAAAGGAATTCTTATTGAAAGCGCACTTGGCGATTGATCGTCCAGCTGCGGTGCCTACGCACCGGATGCTTGAACTGATGAATGGCATCGAGCCCCACAGCCTGTCAGACCTCTTATCGGAGGCGGATGAACAAAGCAAATGCCTTCGCCATGTTTCACACATTGAAGAAAGCGAATCTTCGAGGAAAGGAAATGCTTCGGCACGCTTTGCTCGACGACTTCTGGCCATTTCAAACCCCTCAGCTTTGGCATCAGCGGAAGCTGCTAGAGATCCACTCGCTGCTCTTGCATTTGTGTGTCCCGACGAGGAGAACACTCCCGTTGAGCCTCCACTTTACGAAGTGGAAAAAGTGGCCGCACCACGTGTCGAACTCCTACCCTTTAAGGGTCCCAAAGAGACATCAGTGCTGAACCATCGGCGTTTTTGCAGTTGGACAGACCGCAGCCCCGAAGTCTTGTCAGCACAGCTAGTGAGAGATGTGTACCGTGCCTGTGTGGCTGCTGAGAAGGGTTCCAGCAAGGCTTTCAAGCTGCTTGAGAGGTTGAGTGAGCCTTTGGCTGAATTACAGTGCTGTAGTTTGCAGGGAAAGAATCACGATGTCCGCTTAAGCTTTTGGCTGAATTGCCTCAATGCGGCAACACTCCTTGCAGCTTTGGCTCCTGCACGGATTGGTATTCCAGAGCGACCTTCTCAAGCCTCAGATTGGGCAGAACTCATCAGAACTGCCCAACTGGAAGTGCAAGGTGAACTTGTGAGCCTGGCGGACATGGAAGAAATCATCCGATCTCAAAACGAGGTCTCAACACAAGATCCCATTCTCAAAGACGACGAAGGACGAGAAGGACGAGTGAGCTACGGTCGCTACGACGAAGGTCGCGACGAAGGAGCGACGAATCGCGGCGACCAATCGGGGCAACCATCTTCAGCCGTTCTTCGTTCCTTTCACCTGAAACGTCCCGTTCCCTTGGCGTCTTTTGCAATTCATCGGCCAACAGCACGTGGCTTTCCACCCTTACGTGTTTTCCAGGCCAAGCACCTTCAAGCTCAGCTAGAGCTGAATGCAGCGCAATTCCTGGCCACAGAGATGCAGCTGGACTTTTGGCGCAAAAAGGCAGGCCAGTTGAACAACTGCTTTGCTTCGCTTTGCACCTGTTTCTAAAGGACTTTTTTCAACCATAGAGACACTGGTCCAAAAATTCTATAGGGCTACACACCGATTCCGCAAACATCCCAAACAAGATTAGGATGGAGCTTTGAACGTGTTTCTGATTTATATATTGTTTCTACTAGCTTCTTGTTTCTACTAGTAAGGCACTTGTTACTAGTAGCGATGCACTTGTTACTAGTAGCTTATTGTTTCTAATTATAATTAAATTCTAATTTATATATTGTTTCTACTAGCAACCATTGTTCCAAGTAGTAAGGCCCGATCGCTCCGTTCGTAGTACGGCCAGGAGCCCCTAGTAGGGTTCTTGTTCCTAGTAGCGATGCCCTTTCCTACTAGTAGCGTTCTTGTTCTTTTCTTTTTGAAGGTGACTCTACCGGAGAGCCTCCGGTGGCATTTGGCCGACTTTGGGGGGGGAAGCCAATTTGCTGGAGAAGTTCTCGAGCCTTCTGAAGCATGCTCCTGAACAGGCACCGGCCGTGTTTTCGCTGTCGCTTCGGAAAGGAACACACCGGGTTGTTCCATGTTGTTCCCTTCTCCCTTCTCCCTTCTCCCTTCTCCTCCCTTCTGTTTTCCTCGTGTTTTTCCGTTCGAAGTGCTTCTGGAGGCCGAGCTCTTGAAGGAGACCTTACCCGAGCTCCCGAACCTGGGTGATCGTCCAGATCGACTCCGTATCGAGTATCAGGAAGTCCAATGGACGTTTCAGATCTCAAGTGCTCCGTTTCAGGCCAACTTCACCAGCAAAAGAGACTTCTTCGTGTTGAGCAATTTTCTGAGCGATTTTCAGAGCGTTTTTCGGACAGTGAAGTTGTAAAAACGTCGCAAGCTCGACTTCACATGCAAGGAAGTGGTTGTGGGTTCCAAATGGGTATGGACCTCTGCTTTTTCACCGGACCACCGGCACACACCGTGCTTTTTTTGCGCGTCCTAAGGTACGCGTCTCTGAAAGATGTGCGTGCAACGTCCAAGAATTACTTGGACAGGACTGAAGAAGACGAAGTCAGACGCCTTTTCCTAGGAACAAGTGCATCGCTTCTAGTAACAAGTGCCTTACTACTAGTAACAAGAAGCTACTATTAATTTAATTGGAATCAAAATAAAATTAGTAAAGGTTTTCTTCAGAGGTTAGTAATGTGATCTTTTCGTCACAAGCTGTGATCTTCGGAGGTTAGTAATGTGATTGAGATGGGGCACAGGCTTACTCTTCCCAAGTTTTCCCTTTGCACTGTTATAGGATGGAAAGCTTTTTCATTGCAGAGACTCAGAAGTACCTTCTGCTACTGCAGGCGGAGAATATGTCTTCAAGCGCATGTCTTGTGATCAAATATCCATGTCTTTTGTCGCTACTAGTAACAAGCAGCTACTAGTAGCTCCTGGCATCACTACTAGTAGCTCCTGGCCTTACTAGGAGCAAGGACGCTACTAGGGGCTCCTGGCCTTACTACTAGGAACAAGAGGACGCTACTAGGAGCGCTCCTGGCATTACTACTAGTTGTGTCGGCAAGTTGAAGGATCCCGACCACACCATGAAGTTGGACCGCTACGTCTTCAATACAGAGGAGCGGGAGCACCAAACCAGACCGTGGGAGCTAAACCATTCCCCTGGTATTCCATTGGTATTCCTCTGTGCCAGTCTACTCTAAAAGACGACAGAAAGGACCAGGGAAATCAAGAACGGAAGAGCTGCCCAAAAGAGGATTCCACATTCGGCCCTGATCTGGCCAGGCTCATCCACTGTCCATTTTGCAGTCTGAATCGTCCTAAACGTGCACGAATCTGACATCGGCTGTGCCGCGTAGCTGCGTAGCCACAGCAGAGCCGAGCAGACGAGCATCGCTTCAAAAACGGATAGGGAATCAATATGAGAAGCTACTAGTAACAAGTGCATCCCTTCTAGTAGCAAGTGCCTTACTAGTAGAAACAAGAAGCTACTAGTAATTAGAATTAAATTACTTTAAGAATCAAATTCGTTCAAAGAACATTTGGTGAACATTAGTTGTGTAGTTGGAGGCCATCGCTCTTAGGCTGGAGGCCATTTCTACTAGGTTGGAGGCCATCACCATTGGGTTTGAGGCCATTGCTATTAGGTTACTTTAGACTGTGAAGCAATGACTGCGACACTGAGCACTGACACTGATGGAGCACTGATCAGTTGAGTTCTGTCCACTGTCCAGTATTGCGGCCAACTGAGCTCCAAGCGAGATGGCATGAGGAAGACATGAGCCCAACATGTCGCCGAGCCTTTGAACCTCAGTTTTCAGCATTTCTTGGTTTACGGATAGATTCTTGTTACCTAACTTCACTCTGGTTTCGAGTTTCTGGCTTTTTGACTCAAGATCTCCAAGCTGTAGATGTTCCGAAGACTTGCAGCTGCAGCTTTCCAGCTTTGCAGCTCCACAAGCCTTTTCGAGAAACTAAATGCTCCGCCAGCTTTGCATGCCGCCGCCAGCTTGGAGCCTGACAAGGCTGTTCAAAAGAGCTTTCAGAGTCGAAATTTGGACGGGAAGAGGAACTAAGATGAGCGAAGCAGGAGCTAAGCAGGAGCCTCTCGTCGTTGAGGTTGGACTTGGTTCGAAGAAACATGTCTTCGCTGTGAGGCTTTGAGGAACCAATGGCGCCGCAGGACAGACCAGAGGAACGTTGTTGTGAAACCTATCTGATCATCTGATCCATGTGTTTCCAGCCATCAACCTTACCTGTGTGCAACTTCTTGTGACAGTTCCTCTTCATTCTCAACATGGGTGATAGAACATGGAACAACACAGTTTCGTATCCATGGAATTCACTGGTCAGGTGGACTTTGTAGCTGAAACAGCCACGGATTTTGCGTTCGCTTGGAAGGCTCCAGGAAGATTTACTCGGCAGCCACAGCCACAGATGCCGCAGGCAATGGGTCCCGGCTTGCAACGAGAACTCAGGCAACTCATAGACACAAAGAAAGCGAAAGGAGAAACATAGGAAGAGAAGAAATTAGTAGTAATAGCCTCCAACCTACTAGCTTCTTGTTACTAGTAGTAAAGGCCTCCAACGTTTCGGAAGCATGATTGAATCTTTGGAGGCTCCTGGCCGAAGGCCGCCAAGACTACCTGCTCCTGTGAAGAAGCTTTCCAAGCAAAGGGAGTGGTGAGAGAAGATTCAATGGTCAAAAGCAATTGAAGATTTGTCGATTTGGTCTCGAAATTCATGATTTTTCATTTCTTCAGACCTGTGAGGTGAACTTTAGACCTTCTCTTCTTTTCACTTTTGTTTCTTTGCTTTCCATGCCTTTGCAGTTGCACTTTCAAAGCCCAAGGCGAGAAGTTTCTGAATCCGCGTCCCGTAGCTCGCGGCTGCGGGTCTACACAGAAGCGGAGCAGGCACGAGCTGGCTGAGATGAGAGCTGAGAGCAGCTGAGAGTAGCTACGTTTCAAAGGTTTCTTGTTTTTTTTCATCCCCCAAAATGGGTTTAAGATTGCAAAATCGATTCAGTTGGTTTCGGGTCCCGCCTTAAATAGTGAGTTTACGGTAGTGCCGTCTTTCTCGGGATGTACTGATTGAGAAAGCTTGAGAAAGCTGTATTGTTCGCAGTACCAAAGGGCCCATTTTTCATTCTCCCTGCCAGGACGATATTGGCATCTCAACATTGTTGGGTGAATACACCGAGCAAGGCAGGTGTGGAGTGATGATGAGAATACCTTCGCATGAGCGATTCGGTGTAAATCACGGATATCCCACCTACATTCTTGGTTTTACATGTACAAAAAAGGTGCTATTAGGTTGGAGGCTGTCGCTAGTAGGCTGGAGGCTGTCCCTAATAGAAGTGGAAAGCTTTTCAAAGCAACCTTTTGCGTTTTTCCCGAATGCGTAGCGAAGGGTTCTCGTTTATAAGTGGGGGTGTGGGGGGGGGTAGGTTGCGTTAATTCCTTCCTGCGGGAAAGGATTTGGAGAGGTTTTTTCGATGGAGGGTGATCGTGTGATCGTCAGATTCATCGCAAATACCGTGTTTTTGGAATGTTGGATTTGGGAGTGTGAATCCCTGCGCAGATGCATAGTAGCAGTAGTAGCAGTAGCAGTAGCAGCAGTGGGAGTAGTAGTAGTAGTAGGAGGAGGAGGAGGAGGAGGAGTAGCAGTAGCAGTAGCAGTAGCAGTAGCAGTAGCAGTAGCAGTAGCAGGAGCAGGAGCAGGAGCAGGAGCAGGAGCAGGAGCAGGAGCAG
>CAXAMN010005736.1:109705-122122 GCA_963970005.1 Durusdinium trenchii
AGCAGGAGCAGGAGCAGGAGCAGGAGCAGGAGCAGGAGCAGGAGCAGGAGCAGGAGCAGGAGCAGGAGTAGTAGTAGTAGTAGTAGTAGTAGTAGTAGTAGTAGTTAGTTGCACCAGCGGTGGTGGTGGCAATTGAACTAGTACTTGGTAGCAGTAGCCCTACAAGGGTGTGCCACAAGATTGTCAGACGAGGGTGTCCGACAAGAGTGTCCCACAAGGGAGTAACGCACCTGAGTGTCCCAGAAGAGTTTTCCGCAATATTGCCCCACAAGAGTGTTCCATGACGAGAATGTTGCGCGCGAATGCTTAGAACAATTTCCCACAAGAGTGCCTTGCAAGAGTGTTCTAGCAGAGTTGTCCCACAAGAGTGTGTTACAAGTGTCCTACAAGAGTGTCGCACAAGAGACTTGCAAGAGGTTACACACACAAGAGTCCCACAAACGTTACACACAAGAGCGCCCCGCAAGAGCATCTCGCACGAGAGTGTCCCACAAGGGTGTTCTACCAGAACGTCCCACAAGAGTGGCCGACAAGAGTGCCCCACAAGAGTGTGTCCCACAAGAGTGTCTTACAAGAGTGTTCCGCAAGTGTATTACAAGAGTGTCCCGCAAGAGTGTCCCACACGAATATCCGACAGAGTGTCTTACAAGAATGTCTCACACAAATGTCGTAGAGTGTTCGACAAGAGTCCTTCACGAAAAGTGTCCCACAAGATTGGTTTCGGTGGAAACTGCGTTTGTGTGAGTCCGTGCTGTTGCAAAACGTGCACGCAAGAATAATAATCCGATCGGTTTTCATTTGCTGTCCCATGTCATGTCTGATATCAATCCGCTCCTTTCACTTATATCTCACATTCGGGTTCGTGGGGTCTATCAGGTCTTTTTACAAAGAACATGCTTTGAGTCTCCAGGTGTGAATCACGGATATCCCACCTACCAGAAGGCTTGGGAGTATTGCACCACCCAGTGACGCGTGACGGTGCCCTGCCTTAGGTACTGGAGAACTCGGACGAGGTGCACCGTTGATTCCTTGCATCATAAAAGTAATGAACGTGGAATGACTGAAGGCATACATCTGAACGAAGTGAGACTCAAAACTCTCTGGAGCAGAATGACTGAAGATTGACATCCCTCATACTTGCCTCAGGTCAATGTTTTCGTGTACTTCTGGGACAGTAGAGAGCCTTGAATGCAATCTAAAAATATCAGAAACAAGAATAGCCAGGCTGTTCAAATCCCCAAAACACTTTGTGTTGGGGCGGGATGCTACGACCGAGGACGGGCCGGAGTTTTCCGGCTGGTGGTTTGGTGATTCAGTTGGAGGTCAACAAGTATGGTCTCGATCAGTTGAAAAAAGTGAAGCTGCAGACAAAGCAAAAGCCTGCGACTCAAAAGACCAGTCGAACAACTTCAACGAGATATTTCTGATGATGTTTCAGGTTCCTCCAAGTCGAGGATGGCGAGTACCCTGGGATGCAGAATGTGTAGAGGGACTGCTGATTGCCGCATGCCTAAGAGATGCAATTGCTTTGAACGTTCTAGAGATCCCCATCCCTACTAGGTTGGAGGCCATTAATACTAGTAGCAAAGAAGCTAGTAGGTTGGAGGCCATCGCCCTTATGTTGGAGGCCATTGCTATTAGGGGGAGGTCCCTTTTGCTTCGGATCCTTTGGTGGGCAACTTTCTTCGCGGCTTCGCCCAGGTGGAAGTCATGGATGCCATGGTGCAGCCTGTGACCAATGGACCTACACCCACTGCCCCTACTGCGCCTCCACCCTCCAAAGCAAACAAGCCACAAGGGCCTGCCCCAGTGCCCATCATTACACCTCAGCTTATCAAGCCCAAGATTCAGCCCACAGACTCTGATCAGTCTGTGATGTTAGAGTGGATGCCTCAGTGGCAACGAAAGTCTTAAAAGAGCAGTCTTTACTTTTAGGCAAAAGGAACCTAACAGCGATGGCCTCCAACTATCTGGATATTTTTTCAAAATCTTCGTTGTGACTCCTCTTCTGAATGCTTTTGCACAGAGGGCTGATTCTCTCCAGCTGGTATTGTCAGATTGATCAGGCGCATCAAGCTTGCCTCTGACCGCGTTGCGGCAGCAGAGGCTGAAGTTGAGCAGGCCGAAGCGAGTTTGTTCAGCTTTGAATATCAGGAACTCTTGACAGATTTGAGCTTGCCTTGATTGGCTTTTTTCCTTGTTCCCCAGAGAGCTGCTCATTGGTACAAGTCGATAGTGACTCGTCTGTGCACGTCGGCAGTGACTCGTTTGTGCACGTCGTTTGTCCACTGATTGCTCACACGGTAACGTTTCTGCAAAACACATGAAAGAGGTGAAAGAATTGTTTGTAGAGAAAATCCAAGCAAATATCTTTTTCTTAGAGAATTATGGAAGGGATTCATCCATTGTTTCGTTTGGGTTCTGCGAGCATTTATTCACACTGTTGCAAGTGGCATCACCGAACACGCACAAGTCCTCTACCATACACATGCATGCCCCCACAGCTGTAGGTTTGGAAAGGGCACTCGAAGAGGGGCGCGTGGCCACTTGCATTTGTAATGCGAATGTAATTGCACCCGGCCCCCCTGTTGCTGTTTTTGGGGTCCCCTCTTGCTATCTTTGAATCGTTTATGTTGGAACACTTTTTTGCAATAACTCCATGACCTCTGCGAGGGACCTTTCCCCTCACCCCCACGGCCCCAAGCCAAGGTTGGAAAGTTACGTGGTGGCTGTTCACACAAATGAAATTGCCCCCCCATTTTTGAAAAAGACCAAAAGAGGTGATGCGCGCAGATGTGGCATTCGAAAGTGGATGTGTGCGCAGATGAAACAGTTGTGTGTGCGGAACGTGGCGACTATCATGTAACAAAAAGAAGTGCATGCGCAGATGAGCCAGAAGTGTGTGTGAGGGATGAGTCCCTACCAGGACCTGATCACAATTTTTAGGCCAACTCCAAAAGCGAACTCTGAACCTCTGTGACTCTCGTGCCCACTCTGCTTGTCTAGCGTTCCATCCGGTTGACGCTTCAAAGAGATGGAGGGACGAGTACGCCGAAGTGAAGTTGTTTGATCCAAGATGCCGTCTGGGGTTTGGGGGGATTAATGCGCGACATTTTTTTTGGAGCTTCCTATTCTAGCTGCAAGCTTCAATTCTATCCTAATAGCCGCTCTGGCCCTTTGGGGTGAGCGCATTGGTGTCGGGTTGTCTCATTGTGTCGGTGGTGACCGGCACTGGGCCATTTGCTGTTTGGGCATTTTTACCTACCAGTGTAGCTTGGATTGGTTTGTCCTCCCACCAAAAAGCGATGGCCTCCAACCTAGTAAGCGATGGCCTCCAAAGCCTGTAGAGAAAAGACATCTTTTTGTGTGAGCGGCTTGGAGGGACTGTTGCACTGAGCAGTCTCAGTCTTAGAAGTTTATTTAAAATTAAATTAATAGCTTCTTGTTACTACTAGTACGGCACCTGTTACTACTAGCGTGGCACTTGTTCCTACTAGCTTCTGACTTGGATGTTCTGACTTGGGAAGCTGTTGGGGTCGATCGCGTTAAATCCGAACTTTTTGTGCAGGCGATTGCCAGCACACGGCGGACGTTGGCTGCACAGGATGAGATTCAATTTGGGTAATACTTATACTCGATCCTGTTGGGCTAGAGCATGTTTTTGATTCTCGTTCAAAAACAGATCGTGGCACTTGCTGCATCTGATATTGCAGGAGTTGGAAGAAAGCAGCCTTGCCGATGCCGATACAGCCCTTCGTTCCCAGCTGGACTGGTTTTGCAATTTGTGTCTTGAAATATCGCATGACATTCCGGTCAAGAGAGAATTGAAGGTGCAACGTTGCATTTCTGGAATGGGGGGTGATCTGCATTTTGCACCTCTGAAACATGGTGCAGGAGAACGTGCAGAACGAGCAGAAGCAACTTGCCAAGGCTCCCTAGATATCGCAAGCTGTTGAGGGCTGTTTTTGGTCCTCGGTTGCTATTTGGCTTCATTTTGTGGGATTCCTCTGGCCCTTTGTTGTTCAAGCATAGTGTTTTTTCCCGAGATCCTTTGGTGTGAATTAATTTGCCCTGTACTTCGCCGCCGCTGTTAGAGAGGGCTTTCTGGAAGATGGGCATCGGCGGCATCGGTCCGAAACGCTGTTGGAACGCATCGGTCCTAAATGTCCTTGGAATGTTGCTACTGGTAGTACTAGCCTCCACCCTAGTAGCGATGGCCTCCAACTCAATAGCTTCCAGCTACTAGTAGTAATGCCCTTGTTACTAGTGGTGATGCCCTTGTTACTAGTAGCTTCTTGTGCCTAGTAGCGATGCCCTTTCTTCCTAGTAGCTTCTTGTTCTAGCATTAGTGTGGCTTCAACGTATATAGCTAAACAAGGGGTAAGGCATTGCAGAGTAGCGGACCTGTTCGCGTAAAGAACGGACCTGTTCATTCCTATCTTTGGGCGCTTCTTTTGAAAAAAAAGGCCCATATAAGTTTGCCTAAAAATCCAAGAACCAAATGATTAGCGTGAGCTATCCCACGTCCACTTACTAGTAGCTTACCTCCTTACTGAATTAAGTAGGTGCCGACTATATTAAGTAGTAGGGGGGGGCAGAGCCACCCGGAAAAGAATCCTTTTGGTCGAACATCCTTGTTTTTTGTTTGCCGTTGGCAGGAGCTCAGTGAAGCTCGAGCAGCAAATTGCAGCCAAAGCAATCTGGGAGAACTCGCCCGGATGATGTGAACATCTTAGAGTCTTTCCTTCGCTATTAGAAACAAGTGCATCGCTACTAGTAACAGGTTAGGTTGGAGGCCATCCCTATTAGGTTGGAGGCCGTCGCTCTTAGGTTGGAGTTCCATCGCTCTTAGGGTGGAGGCCATCGCTAGTAGGTTGGAGACTATAGCTATATTAGAGTGGAGGGCATCGCTATTAGATTGGAGGCCATCCCTATCAGGTTGGAGGCCACCGCAAGTAGGTTGGAGGCAATTGCTACAAGGTGGGAGGCCATTGCTCCACTTGATGGGCTTTGAACATGATATGAAGAAGCTGCACATGACATGGAACATCGACGGAGTACTCCAATCAATGGCGATCAGGGGCTCTATTCTTCCGTGAATTACACTTAGGTACAACCCGCAGCACAAGTCCTTTCTAGACGGCATAGGCCTTGACTGTTTAGCAAGAGAGACAACAATATCTTATTGTTTAGGGTCTCTCTTGCTAAACAGTCAAGGCCTATGCCGTCTAGAAGGCACTTTTGTTGCGAGTAAGTGAGGAAAGCAAACAAGGAAGGAAAGAATGGCTAGAGAAAGGAAGGAGGGAGGGAGGGAGGAGGGGAGGGAGGGAGGGAGGGAGGGAGGAACAAGACTTGTAGAATTGCGTGAAGGTCTGGTAGCTGCAAATATTCCTGGAAGGTTTGATCTACCTGCTAAGGCCTCGGCTCAGGCAAAGCCTGGTGAAGGTGGAAGCGGAGCTGGCCAAGGTCAAGAACAACCTTGCCAAGGTCCGTTGGACAAGGGAGTGCTGAAATGAACAAACGCATTGAATGAAAAAACACTAGCTCAGAGGAAGTCGGTATGAGAACAGGTCAGTAGTTTTGAAAGGGCTTCAATCTTGGCCGCCTTGGCCCTAACGGGGCGTCAGTAGAACTGATGCTTCTGCAACAAAAAGCTCTTCTTGAAGGCCTGAGGTCTGGATGTGACCTGCCCCTTCCTACTGACGCCAGAGGCTTCATCAGATATTTTGAGGCCTCAAGATCTTCAACATCACTAAGTTGTTACATGTCACAAGTCACCAGGTCCCTTACAAGCCTTACTACCGGCAAGAAATCTGCTTTAGGCCCAAATCCAGAGTTGCAGCTTTCCTCGCCAGGTCAGGGCCGACGCTGTGCTTGCGAAGCAGCGGGCCTGGATCTCAAGTCCGCAGTGGAGCTTTTGTGGCTCCGGGTCGGAGTGGTCAAGAAAAGGCTTAGTGAGGCTCAGTGGCTTTTAGTGGCTTTTAGTGGCTTAGTTCCATGCTTCCGACTCAAACGTGGGGGGTACCAGTTTCGCTTGGAAATCTCAAGTGTCCGAAATTGTTCACGCCAAGCAATCCAAGTGCCAGGTCGAGGCAGTGGAAGCAGCCGCTGAGGCTGAGCAACGCGATGCAAGGAGCTTGAGAGCACACTTCACCGTTTTTGCCACTCTGCTCTCGGCTCTGAAGGGTTTTCTGCTAAGGCTCGGGCCTTTCAGGCTGCCTTGCCTGAGGTGCCCAGATTGGACGAAACGGTTTGGAAAGTTCCACCCAGTCGGACTGCGTAAATCAGAACTCCAGAATGCGACCTGGTTTCGATCACCTTTCGACCAAAAGGGTTCTTTTTTGGACAGACCAAGAAGCTACTAGGGGCTACTGGCATCGCTACTAGGAGCATTCTTACTGCTAGGAACAAGAAGCTGTTAGGAACAAGAAGCTACTAGGAACAAGTGCATCGCTACCAGAAACAAGTGCCTTACTAGTAGTAACAAGAAGCTATTAGAAACAAGAATCCCTTCGAACCGTCGAAACCGTCGAAACCCGTCGAAAGGCGATGGAGATTGTCACCCAAGCAGAAGATGCAGTCGAGTCCAACACTCAGCTCTAGACCAAAGAGGCGTCAAAAGCAAACATAAAGAAAGAAACACTAAATCGATCATATGATCATGATCTAAAAAAACATAAAGAGCACAACATACAATATAGTTATATATGTTGTATGCTTATTTACTGTATTTGTTGTTGTTTCTTCAAGCTCTTAGGTTGGAGGCCATCGCTAGTACATGCAAAAGCCAAGACCAGAGGGACCCTTGGGGCTCTTGCAATACTAAAAGACCAAGACCTACCTAGTGCTAGTGAGTTAAGACCTATAAAGCATTTGTTTGTTTCTTGCCCAAGAGTTATTGGACATTCCAGACTGCAAGACTCTGCAAGACTCTGCAAGACTCTGCAAGTAGCAGTGCAAAAGAACGCTTCACGCTTCGTAGGTTCTGAGTATCGAAGGCCAACACCTGGAAATTGCACAAGCAGAACTCATCCACAGATAGACAGACAAACAGACAGACAGACAGACAGAGAGATAGATAGATAGATAGATAGATAGATAGATAGCGCGAACGGCGAGTCTTTGGAGAGAGCAAGGGGTTTCAGGGTTGGCATTCCATATCTGACTTGCTACTAACTAGTAGTGCCTGGTAGGGATAGCTGAGCCCAACACCCAACTACTTACAAGACTCTAAGATAGTTAAGATAAGTCTCCGGAGTATGAGCTACTTTGCAGATTGATGAACTCTGCAGGACTGTGGCGATCCTTGCAGCAGCCATGAGTGTGGATGACGAGACTGATACCAGCGAGGCACATCAAGTGCAGGCCATTCAAGACATTGAGACGCCCGCAGCCTATTGGGCCTAACGAGCAGGACAAACTAGGTCTGCAACAAACACGCAAAGCAAAGGTCTGCACTTTCAGCCTACTGAGGTCTGCAACTAAAGCTTCAGCTGATCTCTTGGAGGCCATAGTAGGCGAAGTTCATGCGGAGCCACCTCAAACTCGTGCTGGTCAGGCGAGAAAGCTGGTCTCCAATCGCTTGGGAGAAACAAAGCGCTTTGCCCCTGAAGCCAAACGTGTGGCAATGCAAGAATTCCAAGCTTCGACCTAAGCTGCGTAGAAACGATGTTGGAGCTCCAAGGTCAACTTAAATCCTCTTTACACAAAGGAGCTCCTTTTTTCGGCCTCCAAATGGCCTAGCGATGGCCTCCAACCTACTTTGCACTGACTGACAAGAGCGGTGTCACCGACTGAGGCCATGGAAAAGCGACTGGCCGAAGCGGCTAAGAGGCTGAACCCCTTGAAGCGTTTCCGGCAGGCGGGGTGCGCTAGGACCCTTTTTGAACGTTCTGGACACAGTCAAATGAAGAGAACAAAATGGCCTCAATGGCTTTTGAAGTTGGTGGCATTGGAGTTTACTGAGGAATTCGAGCAGAAAGCTGCAGCAAAGAAGGCTTTGCAAGAGATTCAAAACAAGCTCAACAGCTAGAGCCTCAAACAGCAGGACTTTCAAAGGTTCTATAGCGGCTTCTTGTGGATTTTGGCTCAAGCCCAGTTGTAAGATTAAAAGGTAGTAGCTTCTTGTTACTAGTAGGAATGATCTCCACCCTAGTAGCGATGGCCTCCCACCTAATCGCGATGGCCTCGAATCTACTAGCGATGGCCTCCACCCTGGTCACGTTGGATTCCACCCTAACAGCGATGGCCTAGTAGCTTCTTGCTTCTAGTAGACTAGTAAGGTTCTATAGCGGGCTTCTTGTGGTTTTTGCTCCAGCCCAGCTGTAAGATCACAATCAATCCAAGACTCTTGGCAAGTTGGAAAAGGTTTTCAGGGCTTCCTTGCTGGTAGCACAAAAAGGAAAGATCTGAAGGCGTAAAGAACAAGAGACGGTTAAAGTAGACTGAAGACGCCCCCTGGAAGGCCTCATCTTAGAATATCGAAACAAACACTCGCTCTTGCTTTTGGCACCGCAGTAAGGTGCAGAGCTCGAGATCGAAAAGGCTGGTCAGAATGTGAGCTGGTCAAAGCAGGTACTTTAGGGCCTCCTGGCATCGCTACTAGGAGCAAGGACGCTACTAGGGGCTCTATTTCAGGTACATGTATTTCATCCTTTCTCATCCTTTCTCCTATATATTTTAGTCTCTTTCTTTTTGCTTGGTACTAATGCCTTGGCTGTGATGTTTGGTTCAGCAAAGGGAGACCAACTAGGCATCAGGTCGAACGGTCGAACTTGGGATCCACAGTTTCGACCTCGTCTTTCGGAACAGTTTGAGGCTCACATCATGACGTCTTCAACTGACACGCAGATGGAACAGGCCAGTGAAACACGCAGAGAGATTCCCTTCGATCGGAGCAGCCTGGCCAACGACGTTCGTAGCTTCTGGTTCCGTTCGTTGCGATGGCCTCCAACCTAACAGCGATGGCCTCCACCCTAGTAGCTGCCGATTTTTCTCGAGAATGATCATGTCATGGTCATTGTTGACTCTTTGTGCTCAAGTGCGGGGGGTTACAGAGCCGAGCACAGGGGCTCAGCTTCGTTGTTCGCTCAGAGAGATGATATGAAGTTGTACGGAGCTGCCATGGGACAGACATGGCATGTCGCGATGCTGACACTAGTGTCACTAGTCGCTTCCAGCGCAGGCTTAGAGCGTCCAATTTGTCAAATGTCAGACGCCTTCACTACATCAGTTGATATGCATTTGAGAGACTGGGACAGTCAGATTGACTTTGCCCTGAATGAGTCATTGAATTGTTCAGATTTCTTGGAATATGTCTATTTGTCCAGGGATCGGATACGAATGCAGCTGGATTACGTGCGAGGCAACTTCTCAGCAGAGGATGAGGCATTTCGCTTGCAGGGTGCGGTTGGTGGATCAAGTGCATGGGCAATGACCCACATGTCGCAAGCTGCCTCCTTGCTTTCAGCGCACATTCACATCCATGGGATCTTGTCCGGAGCTCGTCCGGAATGTTTGAACGAACATTTGCAGCTTCTCTTTTTGATGAGTCTGCGACGAATGAAGCATCTCTTGCACTCCCAACTGCGTCATCTATGGCTGGTCTTCCAGGGTACCGCCGAATTGGTGAGACAGGGAGCAGGGAAATGGCTCAGTGAGGTGGTGGAGCTCTTCGAGGCCGACATCCGAACGTACGAGTCGATCATGGTGAATTGGCGCTCCAAGGAGGAGATCGAGGCCGATGGCCAAACGGACGGAGTTGGTGAGGGGAATTGTCAACACGGTTACTTTGTGACACACCACTTCCATTTTTTGGTGTGGAGGGGTAGGAGAGGTAGGAGAGGTAGAAGGTGGGATCAGGCAGTTCCAAGGCAAGCTAGTTGCTAGCAAGAAGGTAGGTAAGGAAGCCACCAGTAGCGTGGTTCTTGAATGAAGCTCCTGTCCTTGTCCTGAGTAGTGAAAGAACCCGACAACCCCACGACTTGCGTGTTGAGCAATTGATGGTTCTGGTGCTTTTCTGTCAGGTTTCTCGATTTCTCGTGCTCTTTTGTTGCATGCCAGAAGTGTCTGTCGTTCCACCCCTGAACCATTTTCTGTAAACAGCTTGTGTGTCTGCAGCATTGGACACTTTCTTGAAGCTATGTTTTGGCATGCTTCGAAAAACGGATCTTTGGAAAGGAAAGGTTAATGTCAGAGCTTGGAAGCCATTGCTAGTAGGTTGGAGGCCATTGCTTCTAGGTTGGAGGCTATCGCTACTAGGTGGTACTCTACAGTCAGAGCCAGAAGGTGCTTGAATAACTCGTAGTACAGGCCAGGCCAGGGTGTCGACATGTCCTTCCCAGATCCCACAGGAGGCCATGCCGGCAATTTTAAGGGACAGAAAGGGAGGCGTAGTACATTGGAGGTGTTTGGCTTGGGTCGTAGTACGTTGGTGTGAGCGTTTGTTGAAAAGTGAGGATGGTCAGTTCTCAAAACAGCTCTCGTGCAAGACAACTCAACATCGCACTCTTCAACTGCTGTTCGAAAAACCTGTAACACAAGCGTCTGTGAGCCACATTTTGCAGGTGCTGGTTGAACAGTGCAGTTGTGCTTGAGCGCTTGAACCTGATGATTTGTTGTGCTTTTTTTTGAATCTGTTGGATCAGCCGTTTGGCATCTCTTGCCAGTATATTGTACAATATAGATCTGGAGGGACAAGTCAAGCTTTTTTGTGAAATTGGAGTATTTCTCTTCTATTCTGCCCCATCGTCCAATTCTAAGTCCAGCACGACTCTGTGCTTGCCTTCTCAAGCAACCACCTTCTTGATCCTTCATCTATTTGTTTGAACTCTCAAGCATCTCCGTTGTCTTCTTCGACATTGGGTCAGTCTGCAAAGCTTCAACCCTGGAGGCTAATAGCACTGGCACGATCCCACTGAGGCCAGGTCCGCCGTTACCACCCTTTGATGTTCATGAAGCAGACGGGGTTGCTCTTTCAACCATCGAGGTGCTACGACGAGACACCTTTGAGGAGTGGAATGTGCCGAAACCCTTGCTGCGATCGCTGCTGCGCTATGTCTTGCCACGAGATAGCCAGGTGGCAGATTTCTGCGCTGGAGCTGGGGCTGCAGCCATCTTCCTAAATGATACTGGTCTAGTGAAGGCCTATGCCTTTGATCCATCGACCAACATCAAGTTGTTGAGCAAGAATGTGGTGGAGCAACTGCGACTGCACGCTGAGGAGATCAGACTTTGGACCAGTTTTGATGTGACCATGTGTTTGACGGATTTCGGCACCAGCCCGAAGGCATGGGCTCAGGTGTGGCAGAATCTGGAGATGAGCACCAAGAGAATAGCTATTCTAAATTGTGGAGAGAAAGAAACAAGACAACAGGCTATGAATGGCGCAGCAATCCATGCTGCAGCCTTGGCATACGACGAGCAGCTCAGTACTCAACTCGCTGAGATTCACCCAGGGATTTGCATCTTCTGGCGCCGCCCAGCATTGAGTTGAAAATGCGGTGATTCAAACATTTGACTATCAGACAGCTCGTGATTTGTTAAACCTTTGAGATGGCCCTGGCTGCTTGCTTCATCATGAAACAAACGACTCAACTTTTTCCTCAAGAACCTAGTAACAAGAAGCTATTAGGAACAAGTGCATCGCTTCTAGTAACAAGTGCCTTATATAGTAACAAGATCTAGTAACAGGTGCATCGCTAGTAGTAACAAGTGCCTTACTGGTAGTAACAAGAAGCTATTAGGAACAAGTGCACTTCGGGTTTAGTCTCTGCCGGAGGATGACATCACCTCCACCACACAGCTCCTGGGACCGGCAGAGGCTGCCATGGGGCTTGGGGCAATGTGCTTATATTAGACCTTTCTTCCTTTCATTGTTTTCTTTGTTTCTAATGGCAATGGCCTCCAACCTACTAGCGATGGCAATGGCCTCGACCAAAGTCCTATTCCGCAACTCTCCATTCTTCTGAAATGTTTCTTCCGCAACTATTCTTCAGAAACTATTCGCGATCTTCAGACACTTATTTGCATGCTTTAGAAAGTCTTCTTCAGAACTTTTACAATATTGTAACCAACTTGCATGAAGGAGCACTGGGTGGGTGGGGGGTGGGGGGTGGGCGGGTTATTGACGTACCTTGTGACGGCTACGGTATATAGTATATACATGCCGTTTTTACTAGGTGCAGAAACTGTTTCGTGCAGGCTTGATGTTGCTCTTCGACTCTTCCGAGTTTCCGAACATTAGTTTCCGAAGAAAACCGTAAAGTTTCCGAAGACTAGTTTTCAAAAAAGAACCGTAAAGTTTCCGAAGATCACCCTTTAACCCAATGGCCTCCAACCTACTAGCGATGGCCTCCAACCTACTAGCGAGGGCCTCCAACATACTAGCGATGGCCTCCAACCTACTAGCAATGGCCT
>CAXAMN010005736.1:122776-140787 GCA_963970005.1 Durusdinium trenchii
GAAGAAGAAGAAGAAGAAGAAGAAGAAGAAGAAGAAGAAGAAGAAGAAGAAGAATAACATGCCGATGTTTTGCGGATTTCATGCTCATGTCTTCGCTGCCCAACCGGTGGCAAGAGCATTGAACAATACCAGTAGCGATGGCCTCCAACCTGCCAGCGTTGGTCCGGTTTGCGTGGACGAGATAGCACAGATGCTAGCTTCGATCCTGTGGTTTGCTGCAGGACGAAGGCAGAATCCAACATGTCAAGTCCTGTTCCCGTTTGTCCCTAATCTCAGCACCTGTCCTGTCGACAGGCCGCGATCAGCACTGGGGAGGGCGGGAAACAGCACCGACCCGACTAAGCAATCAGCCCGCGAGACAGGCGGCAGGAGGAGTAATAAGCTCAGTAAAGCAGCAACCAGCACGTAAAAAAGGCTGGCAAGAACCAACACTGGGTCTAGTAGCAAGCAGTACAGCACAATTCCTGTTGAATATCCAGACAATTATATGTTCATTTTTGTGGAAAGAGAAACGCGTCGAAAGGTCTAAAGAGAAAAGACGAGTGGAAAAGAAGAAAGAACGAGATAAAGCAAGTCACATCTAAATCAAGAAAGTTCAAAGGACAATAGGGAGGCCATCGCTACTAGGGCAAGAAAAGCAAAAAAAGAAGGCCACCTTAGAAAGAAAAGAAACACGATTTTCCGCTTTTCTGAGGCCAAGTGCTGAAGCGTCAAGAGGAAACACTGCAAGTGGATTCGACTTTGTCGCAGGTGCCCAACAGTGAATTATTCAATATGACGACGCAACTGCAAAGATGCTTTGTGCAACGGTTTCATCTTAATCTTGTGGACATTTCAGAATTCGGAGATGGACATTTGTTTGAACACGTTCATCTTCGAGATTCCTTCGGCGTCTCATTCTATTGGTTAAAGGACAGCAAAGATTCCAAAGAGTTTTGGAACCTTAGGTGCATGAGAAGATTGAGCAGGCTGAAGAGGCAAGACGAGTTCTTTTGCGCTCACAGCGAAATGCCAAAATATTCTTTTGCAAGAACACTAGCAAGAGGAGAAAGAAGAAAAGGACGCTACTAGGGGCTCCTGGCATCGCTACTAGGAGCACGGACGCTACTGGAGATGAACATCTAAGGATGATGCCGGGCTTTGAAATCCCACGCACCGCCTCCCTACCGGATCTCATTTTTTGGAAGGTTGGTCATGCAAACAAGAAGCTTTGTTCAATTCCTTGCATGGCATGAGAACTCTCTGTCAACGTCAAGCCCGAGCTCTGCGCCGTTGCATGTAGCTGCTTTCTTTTTACTAAGCCTTGATCTAACCACAACTTCCTTTGCGACTCACTCCCTCTCCAGATTGCCTACCACCCCCGATAATATATAATATGATTACTTATCATGCAAGAAATGAAGACTCTGCATCCGAATGCATGAAGGTAGGTACCAAGCGGAAGCACATCTTCTATTGCTATCCATGTTAAGTTTCCCCAAATATCTAGGAACCAAATCAGTGCGTGAGCTATCCTGCATCCAGTTACTAGAAGCTATCTAGTCGCCCTTACTTAATGTAGGGCACCTACTAAGGGCGGGCTAAAAAAAGGCAAAGAAACAACAAGAAGACACATTGCAACATCTTCTCATGCTTTTATCCCTTTGAGCATTGAATGGATCTGAATGGAGCCAATCTCCTCGTGCATCAGGCATTCCTTGCAACATCAGAGGCAGAGATGTCGCCTACTCAGCGAACCTTCGTCTATGACTTCGAATCCATTCATCGAGACTATGAGGTTTGCTATTAGGTTGGAGGCCATTGCTAGCAGTGTTGTGACAGTGACAGCCACAAGACGATGCAGAGACTGTGTTGAGGCCATTTCTGAAAGGACTAGAGGCAGATAGCACATGCAGACACTTACCCTGAAATTCGCTGGTTTGAGCGCCCTTTGGATCACTGTAGCTTTCTATGCGCTTGCTTTGCTTGTTTTCTTTTTTCCCCTTTGTTTGAAGAATAAGACATGTTGAGCTTTTGTTGTGCTTTCTTCTACGGCTCGCAGGTTCTGCCTCTAGACGAAGGAGCGCAGGCTGTGGCACAGTGCGAGGCCTTGCCATGGCCAACCTCAACAAGTTTGTTGACACAAGACCTCCAACCTAATAGCAAAAGGAACCTACCTAATTAATAGCGATGGCCTCCAACCTACTGTTGACACAAGACATTCTTTTATGATTTTATATGTTTCTTTTTAGGCGGGTAGAAAGTTCGAGACCAAAAAGCAACAAAAAGCATTACAGAAGCATTAAAGGGCATAAAAGCAAGTGTTCCTGATATATATATATATATAGATAGAGCCATCTCTTTCAGTGCGTAATCCTCGGGAGCTACACTGTCGAGATTGTGCTTGACTTTGGATGAAAAAGGCAGCCACCAAGAAGTGCGAAGCGGCACTGGAGTCAGCCAGGAGATGCGTGACAGTCGACAGAATATTCAATGGTGACCTACCAATCCACATTGTGCCTGAACAGAACATCATGCTTGAGGGCTGGGACTCTATTCAAGACAGACACCCTATGTGGCTGTTTTCATGGATAGGGTCATTTCTGCGCAGTGCTCAAGTTCGCAGGACCTTCATCAAAAAGGTTGAATCAGACTCCAAAGCCAAGTATTCCAAGGAGGTCTGACAATCGACGGGGCGGTCTGGATGTTGAATGTGGTTTCACTCGCAGGCCCAGCAGCATTTGATGGACGAATTGCAAAAGCCACATCCTTGGAGACATGTTTGGCGCCACATCACTAGTAGGAGGTTATCGCTAAGCATAGGTTTGTCTTGCCGCAATTGGCGAAACGCACGGGACTTGTTCGCCTAGGTGCCGGTCCAGAGGTGAAGAGACTGAAAAGAAGTTGAATGTCTTCAGGCGGGTTTGACTGACATGCAGACGCCACGTGTTCCGGTGTTTGGCCACGTGTTGTCGGGGCCTGGCAGGTCACGTTTGTGCACGTTCGCTCTTATGATTAACCGTACGAAGAGGTTAGAAGGCGACCTAAAGACCTAAGAAGCAGGTGTAAAGCACTAATCTCCCCAAAGACCTAAGAAGTGTTTCGAAAATGCGAAACATCCTTAAAAAAAGCTGCCCCACTTGAAGAACCTGCGCTCTACTGCGTTCTTCCTACGCTGCGCCCTCTTGATGGCGCGGCTCGAGAAAAACGACTTCAAGGAACTAGAAGCGATGGCCTCCAACCTACGAAGGATGAAAGGAATGAAGACAAGTCTTGTTAGCTGTGTCGATCGTGCTGATCCGGCTGCCGGCGTCTACCGGCCTACCGGTCACCCTCACGTGTGCCCATCATATCCTGATCGGCTGTTATTTTTCTCATTTGTGGCCAGCACCCGTAAAAGTGCATGCTTTGTGCTGGTGCAACTTGCATATTGCTTGCACTTGGTTTTGTTAACCGTTTAAGCTACTTGTTTTGCTCTTGTGCTTTAACTTTGTGTCTGTGCTGTTTCAACTTGAGCCAACTGGACAGGAAGGAAACTCGCCAAAGAAAAGCGAAAGGCATGTTGCAGGAAGTGAGCGAGAAAGTGGTGGTCCGACCTTGTTTTTATCGCCTTTCTTTTCCAGATGTAGAAACTGTTCCATTGCCTGAATATTCCGATTTTGATTTCAGATGAAAATCAAGTCGTTTGTCAAACTAGCCTCCAGGCTTCCAAACAACGTTTGCTTGCATTCACCGTTCAGTTTTCGATTGTTCTTGGATTTAATTGCCAGGTGGAAGCTGAGAATCAGAGCCAGGCGTTGGCTGAGGCTGGCCTTCCCAACTCAACAGTGCGATGCTGGTGCTTCCTGTTTGGCTGTGTTCGGTTCCTACCCTGCTTAAAGAGGCCAAGAGCGATGGCCTGCAACCTATAAGTTTCCCCAAAATTCTAAGAACCAAATCGTTAGCGCGAGCTATCCTGCGTCCTAAGTAGTAGCTACTTGCAACTAGTAGCTACCTCTTCTACTAGCTACCTACCTAGCTAACCTACCTCCACTCGCGGCCTACCCCCCCCCCCCAAAAAAAAGAAGAAAGCACAAGTCAATAGGTCTAAAACACTATTTCCTAACGAATCAAAGCCGTTTCGAGGCGACGAATGCGAGCCCTTCTGATCGCTACTAGTAGCTTCGTCTCTCCCAATCTTAGCACTAGCTACCTTCTACCTGCTACCTTGTAACTCTCTTACCCCGAAGGAAAGAAAGGTCCAAACAACGAGCTGATACAGGACCAGAAAGAGATAGAGCGTTTTTGTGTTCGAAAAGCAGAATTTCAGAATCTCCCGTTTTGTTGAAGATTAAACCCCTCTCTCGCGTTACAAGAGGCTTGCCCTACGAAAAGACGTAACGACTGCATGCTACCAGGATGCTTTCTAGAACCAAGATTTAATACGCGTTTAACTTCTTCTTCGGTCGAAAGTAGGTTCATTGAGGGCCTCGAGGGCAGCAGGGTTTCGTGGCCGTTCTTGGCTTTTAGGTGCACTGGCCTCCAACCTAATTGCAAACTATAGTAGCAAAGAAGCTACTAGGAACAAAGGGCATTGCTACTAGGAGCAAGGACGCTACTGGTGGCTCAAGAAGCTACTATTGGGACCCGACCCTTCTTCCTTTTCTTTTTTCTTTCTTCCTAATAGCGATGGCCTCCAACCTAGGTGCACTGGCAGAGATGTGGTGCGGATACAATGGTGTGGGTTTGCATAATGGAAAGTTAGGTTTCCTCTTAAAACTGCTTAAGTAAACCATGCAACTCAAAGATGGAGTCGAAACATGTTCACCAGCTTGGCCGGCACTTGAGGTGGTGAAAGTCTTGAACACAGAAAACCTTGATAGCGTGAGGCAGCTCAGGTTTGTACCTGTTGCATACTTGTTCGCTAGTAGGATGGAGGCCATTGCTATTACGTTGGAGGCCCTATTAGGTGATAGAGTGTCTTTGCTTCGTTTCTGGACTGATTCAAGTGGATTCCTTGAGCTCACCGCATTTTTCGCTGCCACAGGGTATTTGGATTGCCGAACCTAAGGTCACTGTAGAATCTCTAAAAACCGCCTTCGAGCAGTCTGTTGCTGCTGAGAAGGCGCGATCAACGTATGCTTCCCTTCACTGTCAGTGGACATGCACAGTCTTGGGCTTCACTACTCATCACTACAAACAAGAGTTCTTGAATTTTGCCTACTATCTCTTGCATTGAACAAGAATGCAACCACCAACAAGACTGCAAGAGCTAAGAGATCCGTTTCTCAAAGACAAAGCCATCGCAGGAGGCAGTGCGATCATACAACCAAGCTCGACAGATCATAACGGCCAAGCAGAAAGAGGTGAAAGAGCCACCGGTCTTGTCGCAGCCTCAAGTCCTTGAGACGACGGAGCCGTGACGTGACGACGTTTGTGTCGTGGAGCCTTTGTGTCTTTGACCGCTCCTAGTAGCGTCCTTTGCTCCTAGTAGCGATGCCCTTTGTTCCTAGTAGCTTCTTGTTACTAGTAGCGATGCCAGGAGCCCCTAGTAGCTTCTGAGTCCTAATCTCTTAGGACTGAGCTTACACGACTGCAAAAAAAGCTCGCGGCAGCTCATCAAGAGATGATCAAAAGCAGGCGAGGGTCTTGGGAAAGCGGCCAAAACGGCACCTTTGATCGGATGAAACCACACGGAATGGAACTGGTCACGACCAGTGTAGTGGATCGCTAGGTTGGAGGCCATCGCTAGTAGGTTGGAGGCCATCGCTACTAGTGTGGAGGCCATTCCATCCAAATTCTTGCAGTTGGGGGTGCTGAAAAGGCCCAAACAGAACAAAGGTGTGCTTCCACTGTGAGGCAGTTGGCCAAAGGAGGAGATCAGCTCATCAAGGGCAAGAAGGCAATCCCCAGCTGCCGTAGCTGCCTAGCTCTTCCCGCTTCTCTATATGTTTTTTTCACAATCCTTTTGCATCTCATTTCTTTTCAAAGACCTTGAGACCATTTTTCCTTTCTTTCTATATTATATCTATCTATTTCTTTTTCTTTTTCTTTTCTTCTTCCTTTTGCTTGTTGTAAAGGTTAGCCTTTCGACAGGGCAGGGCAAGAGCTTCCTTTAAGACCTTTTGGGCCACTTTTGGGCTCCTTCGTCCTTGCTGGTCGTGACGTCTTCATGGTCCCCTCACTCCTCTTCGCTTATTGTTCCTAATAGCTTCTTGTTACTACTAGTAAGGCACTTGTTACTAGTAGCGATGCACTTGCTACTAGCTTCTTGTTACTACTAGTAAGGCACTTGTTCCTAGTAGCGTGGCACTTGTTACTACTAGCTTCTTGTTTCTACTAGCAATGACCTCCAACCTAAATAGTGAGAGCCTCCACCCTAGTCGCGATCGCCTCCAACTTAGTAGCGATGAAAGAAGAGAAGAAGGCAAAAGAACGGAGGTAGAAAGGACTTTCTTGGAAGCTAACGTTCCGCTTCTCCAGATCTTCAATGAAGAAGAGAAGAAGGTCGTGGCAATGGAGCAAGCCGTCGAGCGGGTCGGCAGCCTGTGCTTTTCATTTCTGATTGTGTGGTGTTTGTTTTCTGATTTTCCCTTGAGTAACATGTAAATTGGTCTGGCGGCATCAACAACAGGGCAACTTCGCATGGCTTTCGTAGAACATGCAAATGCAAGCTTTGTGGGAGGTAGAAAAGCAAATGCCGGCAGAAGATCAGGAGTACAGCAAGGAGGAGCCTTTGCTACCATTAACTTTTCAGTGTCAAACAGACATGCTACAAATCCTTTGCTATGTTCACTTGCGATGGCCTCCAACCTACTAGCAATGGCCTCCACCTTGACTTGCAAATGATCACTCCCCATGAACACTCTGGAGCTGCCCAGTCTGCTATTTGCAAAATAACTCAAGGGAGATGATGAAAAGACTTGGGAAACATTAAGTTTCCCAAAACATCGAACCAAACGAGGCGTGACGCGTGAGCTATCCTGCGTCCATGCTAGTAACTTAAGTAGCTATAGTAGCTATCTCTTCCTTAATTGGGGCGCTTACTTAATCAAGTAGGGAGTGGGGGAGAGCGAGCGGGCTAAAAAGAAGTTATCTTAGATTTAGATGTCTCAACCTTGGGCGGCCGTAGCCGCTACGTAGCCCTCTTTAGGACCTCATCAACATTGACTCACAGATCAAGGCGGCTGTAACTGTTGCGAAGCTTAGATCTCCCAAGGAGTGTTGTTGGACTTTTGGACTTCCAGACCGCTTAGTGCTGGTGGTCAGTTTTCGTTCACTGAGGCTGTCAACACCAGCACACGAACTCTGGAAGCGGCTATGACAGGCCAGATTTTCTTCAGAAGAGGAATTTTATATAAAGGAAACAACCTTTTTGTTTCCTCTTTTCTTCTTCTTTTTTCTTCCGTTTTTTTTCACTGAAGACGTTTTTGATTTTTGGACATGTAAAACTTGGCTCATGCTTACGCGAGAACAGTCAAAGTGTTAGTCCAGTAGAGCGATAGGCAATTTGATACGCACTGCTTAGCTGTGGAGGGGGTTGGCCAGAGAGTCTATTAGGCTTGTGAAGCCTTCAGTCTTTGACTTGACCCATAAAAAGATGAAGGAAGGAGCCGCATGTAAAGAAAAATATGACAAGGACACTGTGAGTTTAAACAAATGGACCCACCCCTAGTAGCGATGGTCTCCAACCTAAGAGCGATGGCCTCCACCCTAGTAGCGATGGCCTCCAACCTGGGAGCGATGGCCTCCAACCCAAGAGCGATGGCCTCCAACCTAAGAGCGATTGCCTGCGTGAGCTATCCTGCGTCCTAGGTAGTAGCTTGAGTAGCTACTAGTTACCTCGGGCGCCTACTTAATTATATAAGTAGGGGGGGAGGCTTAACAAAAAGGCTCTCGAGTTTTGTTTGTGCTTCGTTCATTGACAATTCTCGTTCCAGGTGCATCCGTTGCATTGAAGACTTCACTGACCAGTCTGATGACCAAAGTCAAGGACGCTTCCTCCAGAGTAGAGAAGGCGCTTTCAGAGTTGATTCCGTTTTTTTTACTTTGCATTTGTATGTTTGTTCCGTTAATGGGACTTCACCTCCCTTCCAAGACAATCACCGTACAAGTAGAATAGTAGTTGGAAAAGACCCTTGTAGGGACAATATATATGTATATGTATCCGGAATGCAGCTTCAGCTAACTGATGGTACGGTGCTGCATAGGACTTGCCGGGATCCAATTCAGTCTTTTAGTAGGACAACTGGGTAAATGCAAAAATTGTGCATCATCATTACTTTTCTTCTTGCACACAGCATGCAGTTTCAATGGTTTCCTCCAGTCAAGTGGGCCAGAAACCAAAGGAATAAGAAACTGATAGCTTCTAAGTAACAAAACGTAGCAAGACCAGATTTGCCTGAAAGAAAACAAAACATAAAAGACTGAGCTGCCTGCACATTGATTCAAGTCATGTTCGCTGCATGATTTTCTGATGAGTGTGGATGGGAAGTGGACTTGTGCGTGACGGAAAGGGGCCCTGACAGATGCATCTGCCACAGGCTTTGTTCACCTTGCATCGGTGTGTCCGTCTGAAGTGAGTGTCTTCCAAACCTTGCAACCTACTAGCGATGGCCTCCAACCGAAGCAATCCAGCTGCTTTCCAAATAATCAGCGCAAACAGACTCCGAAGTGCTGCATTGTGGGGCAGGCTAAGCAAGCCTCAAAGACTCAGCGTGAGAAGGCCGCAGCAGAGGCAGGGGAGTGCTTGCTGGTTTCAAGAGCTTTCTCCGAAAGAGTTTGGGTCTTAGGTGTCTACTCAAAGTTAAACATGTTTCTTTCTTCAAGCAACCGTTTTTTGTGGCTACGAAGGACGATACGCGGTTTTTCGGACCAGACCTGGCGCGATGTTCGTCACCAGACCGGCCGAAGGTAGGTAGGTCCGAAGCTTCGTTCCTACCGAAGTCGAGCCAAGTTTTCGGATCACCTGCGATCGAAGAAGACAGGATCGCAAATGTCTAGAGTCTAGAGGGTTGGAGGCCACTATTAGGTTGGAGGCATCGCTATGAGGTTTCCTTTGCACATTTCTGATAGGTCGGTGAGTATTTTCTGTGAAGTGATGAGGTGTGCGATGTTTGATGATTTGTGAAGTGAACGGATGCGGACTAGGTAGGCGTAGGTTCTGCGCTCCAATTGTCGTGCCCTGATGGCCGATCGTCTCAGCATCGGGATGCCACTCATTTATCTCGCATCCATCGCTATCGCTGGTTGGAGGCTGCTATTAGGTTCCTTAAAGTCTTGTTTGCTAGGTTCTCAGTTGTCTCGCATGCGGTGCGTCTGTCAATGACCTGACCGCTCCAGGTCACGGGTCCTAATACGCGAGCCATTTTGTGCTTTTCGCAAGCTCAATTGTTACTAGTAGCTTCTTGTTACTAGTAGTAGGGCCAGGAGCCCCTAGTAGCGTCCTTGCTCCTAGTAGCGATGCCAGGAGCCCCTGGTAGCTTCTTGTTACTAATTGGTTGTTGGTGTTGTACGTTTGATTACTTTTGTGTGATATTCATTTTTCTATCCAAGTCTGGAAATCTTCAGTCGCAAGCTGCTTGTTTCCCTTCTAAACTTCCTGCAACGGCTACAAAGTTTTGGAATGCTTTCTTTGTGCTACTTGCAAGAACAATGCCAATTGATTCAATGAACATGCCCCGCATTGTTCCTCTCAAAGACAAATGGAACAGTTTTATTGCGTGACACCATAGGTTCGCCGACAATGGTCTGTTGCGCAGAGGAAGGCGATGCGGAGAACGTCATGGTTCATCCAGTTCGCAGCACGGACTCGACCAGTTCGCAGCGGATGGAAGAGATCCTTTCCCAACTCAATGCGCTTGCTGCTCGAGTTGAAATGCTCGAGAGACGTGCAGAAGGGGAGCCGGTCTCCATGCTCGGTGGAATGAAAGAGGTTGAAACGATCAAAGGGATGGACCTGAACATTCAACCGATCAGTAGCATGGCTCCCATGAAAACACAGGGATCAACTGAGTTCGAGACAGACACCAGTGTCGCCTCAGACATTACATCACAGAGATCTCCTCAGCGACGAACACTCACACAGGATCTTAGCCGAGCAGGCACATCACTGTCTGAAGTGGGTCGAGGCCGCTCCAGCCAGCTCTTGTACGAGTCCTTCTGGGATGCAACCGTCGTTTTGGGAATGGGTGACCTTGGAATGGCCACTACATTTCTGGTGACCATCGGAATTATGGTGAGCGTTTGCGCTCAGTCCTTGTTTTGCTGGGTGGTCTTTGCGGCTTTCTTGTCGCCTGATGCAAAGTATGATCCAGCATTCCTCACCGATTGGCGCCTCCTGGTGGGACATGGTGTGAAAGGCTATGACGCCAATTCCGGTTCGTCTCTCATCAGCCGGGCATGCCGAGGAAAGCCTTTTGACCGAGAATGGTGGGCTGATGCGTTGCTCAATGAGATTGATGACTACCTCACACCTCTCCTGTCCGATATGATGACTGTCGGCTTTGTGCTGAGCAGCATGGCTGTGGCAATTTGGCTTGCCTACATTGCCAAAGAGCTTCAACGAGTGGGTTGCCTGATGGCCAATGTGGCTCGTATCCCACGAGGTGCCTCCTTCATCTCGAACGAGGCCTCAGGCGGCCGAAACAGCAGCTTTCACCGGTCAGCTTCGGCTTCAAGCTTGGATACGCTGTCAAGTGGCAACACTCGTCTTGTCAGGACCTTCAGGACAATTACTCTCAGGCGCACCTCAGTGCTGCTGTTCGTCTTCACGATTCGGGCCACCTTGGCAGTGCTTTTGGGCTTTTGTGGTGCTTTGTGGCTTTGTAGAACCAGGGACATCGAAAACATCATTCAGAATGGAGTCTCTTTGGTCTTTGTCCTGGAGATTGATGAGCTTTTCTTTGAGCTCTTTGCCCCGCGTCATGCAAGCCGTTTCATCACCTCCATTGCCAGAGTTGAGACTCAAGCACGGAAGCCATGGGTTGAGAATGCGTTCAGCGTTTTGCAGTTTGCGGCCTTCTTTGTGGTCGTGGCACTTTTCGTGATCGAGGAGGTCTATGAGAATAACCTGTCGGCCCAAAGGGTGAGGGATACCATGTGTAAGGGCAATCAAGACTTCATCATTGAGTCTCATGCGACAGTGGGGCCAATCTTCCTGACGGATACAATCCCCTTCGTGGATGGTAACCTTGACAACAAGATGCTCCCTGGAATCTAGGACGGTCTTTGGAAGCTTTTTCTTGTTTATCTTGTTTCCTCTGCAAGTTTGCAAAAAATATCGATGCATCAGAACCATTTCTGACACTGGGTCAGAAGCTTTATCCTAGAATCCGAGCTTCTTATGTGTCATCGCTACTAGGGGGAGGCCATCCCTCTGAAGGTTGGAGGCCATCGCTACTAGGGTGGAGGCCATTCTTCTTATGTGTCCTTGCGTTGTGCCCATTGTTTGTGTCTTCTCCTTGCTTTGCCAAGGAATGAAACCTCTTCTCCGAGAAGTCGCTGAGAACTACAATCCAGCTGAAGCCAAGGACTGAAAAGAAAGACAAGAAGATGCACATGAACAGTTGATTATTTAGCATAGTTAAGTTTCCCTAAAAATCTAGGAACCACATGAATAGTGTGAGCGCTTATTCAAGGAAGCTCCCCCCCGCCCTCAGGCGGAGGGAGCTTTCTTGAAGAAGCGTCTTCGCTATACTGCGTCCAGTAGCTAGTAGCTATTTAATCTACTAGCCACCTAGCGACCTCCGCGGCCTACCCCCCGGGCTAAAGAATAACAAGAAGCTAGTAGAAACAATAAGCTAATGGCTTCTTGTTACTACTAGGAAGGCACTTGTTACTAGAAGCGATGCACCTGTTACTAGTAGCTTCTTGTTACACAAACACATACAAAACCACTTTTTCTTGTCTTTTCCGGAAAGGACTGGATGTGGAGAACGACCATGGAGGGTCGCGGAGAGGTGGCGGTGAAGCACACGCCCACCGTGAATGACTTCAATGCTTGGTTGTCCATGGACCAATTTCAAGTAGCGGACCATTCGACCTACGGCTTTGGCAACTGGTTTGGCAATACCTGCTTTGATCAGGGTCGGGATTTCTGGGAGGGTGATTGGCTTTGGAGTACTGCTATGGCTTTGACTGGAGCCACGGATTGCCCGAGTGCCGAAGCCTTTTGCGGACGGAAAGAGTTCCCCTTGGTGCGAATGCTTTGCCCACAGACCTGCAGATGCACCTCAGCGGACTCAGGGCAGTTTCTGTCGAATGGATGTCGACTGGGCTGCAGGGATGAAGCATCTTTCATGAACTCTTCTTGTCATGACATCCGAGTGAATGAACCGGAGCGGAAGGAAGCTTGGGACTACTACTGGAGCTTGTTCTACAGCAACAACAAAGGTCATTGGCAAGAAGATCATGAGCTCATGGTCTTTGCGAAGAATGGTTCCATGGGAGATTGTGAGATCATCACCCGAGAGGCATGGATGATCAATGAGTTCTGCTTCCACTTCCACAACGCCTGGGTGGCTCGGCGACCACTGACGGCATTTTGTCCAGAGACCTGCGGCTGCCTCCAAGAGGAACGGCCCGTCTCGCCTATTTCCACTAGTCTAGGGCCATGGTGTCCATCTACTTGCTGAGGCAAGGAGAGACTAGAAATGACTAGTGAGCTTTCTGCTCTGTTTATTTGTGGGCGACATTTGGGTCTAACCACTGCAATGCAGTGCTCTCGATGAACGCCACACACAGCAACTTGTGTAGGACAAAAAAGATCACTGTTATTTTGCATGAACTGCACAATCTACTTTCATGTATCATGCAAACTTTGGCTACTTGCATGAACTCTCAATTTGACATTGTCTGCAGGTTTTTGTGAAGGAAGCAGAACAGCAGGTAGAGAATGTGGAAGCTGCGCTCGTCAAGGTAGCAGAGGAAGAGCTCTTAGAATGAAAGCACAAGTCCCTAAGCACAGTGCGGGCGCTTCTTCAAGGAAGCTTCCTTGAAGAAGCGTGAACTATCCTGCCTCCTGTCGGTAGTAGCTACCTAGCTACTACTAGCTACCTCCTAGTGGCCTACCCCCCAAAAAAGGCAGAGTTCGAGAATGCGACAAGCAGTACTTTGTTTCATAGAACAAGCACTTTGTCACCGCCCGCGCAGGGGCGACAGCCTCAAGATCTACCCCTCACAAGTCACAAGTTGATGTCAATACCTCTTAGTACTTCATTTGCCAAAAAAAAGGGGCAACCACACAAAATATGGTCTAAAGAAACATGTTTAAAGAACAGTGTACTTCCTTTGAAGCACAACTTACAAGAATGCTGTAGTAACAAGTGCATCGCTAGTAGTAACAAGTGCCTTACTGGTAGTAACAAGAAGCTAGTAGTAACAAGTGCATCGCTTCTAGTAACAAGTGCCTTACTAGTAGTAACAAGAAGCTAGTAATTACATGTAATTACAATTCTAATTCAATTCTTCTTGTTACTCCCTTACGGCTCTTTCGGCCTGCTTCTTTCCGCAACCTTTTACCCTTTAGGAGTTCCAAGTTCGGTCTAAAGAAACGGACGGAAGAAAAAAAAGACAACGAAAGACATGATATATATATATATATATATACATAGATAACAAGTTGTGTTTTTAGAACATAGGGTGACTAAAGTGTTCAATGCTTCGCCGAAAACATCCTGCTTCCTTCTCGGTCTAAACTACCTACCCGTTCCCAACCGGCCTTAGGTGACGGCTTTTCCATGTCATTCTTGGGACCTTTGTTAGTTTCACGAAAGCCAGACTAGCCTATCTCACGAAAGCCAGAGCTGGAGTGCAGGGGAGCGAACGAAGTGGGCAGGTTCGGAGAGGCTGACCCAGAGCCTGACCAGGGGAGAGCGAAGAAAAGAGGTGAGAAAATGAGTGGTTTTCTGGTATGTTGTGATGCAAGTGATGCAATTGATGGCAAGTAGTGCATCATTAGCATTATGAGGGCTTCAGGGGGCAATGTAAACCGTCTTCTACCAATGAGGGGAAAGCCGGGACAACGGGTTCTTAAGACTCTTAAGGCACTGTGAGGGCCGGAGGGGGAACAGAATGCTGTGGGGGAAGGTGAGACAGACATAGCGGAGGAGAGTGGGTAGGAAAAGAGGATTTGCAAGAAATCTTGGAGTTGCTTGGAGAGGTAGGGCACCCCATACTTAAGAGCTGGAGAGAGAACTTGCTTGGGGGCGCCCTTTTTTCCTGGTGGAGGCAGGCGCAGGGGAGGTGGAAGTTTTTGAGTTGCTTGGCGGGGCCTTTTTTTATCGGGTGGAAGCCCATATCCTCGCGTGGCACTGGACTGGAGGTTTTTGTGACAGGCATGGCTCGGGGTCAAAAATGTATCAACTCGCTTGAACCATAAGAAGCTACTAGGAACAAGTGCATCGCTAGTAGTAACAAGTGCCTTACTAGTAGTAACAAGAAGCAATTAGAAACAAGTGCATCGCTTGAAACATAAACCAACACACCATACCAAACCTTCCCCGGACTACAGGGGTGCCCTTTTTCACTTCCACACCCCCCGACATCATACCAAAAAAGGGCACCCCCTCCCAAACCTATGTATTTTACTTTCTATTTCCACTCCTTCTCAAATGACAGCAATATCAACTTCACCACTTCCGGCTACTCTTTGTCCACTCTACCTACATATATACATATATGCATCCTCACGAAAGCCTGCCGATAGCCTCGCCCATGGCCCCCCACAGCGGGGGGTGCCCCTTTTTCACCTCCAAAACGCAGCGTTTCGCTTTTCTGCTCACGTTTTCTGTATTTGAGTGAACGCCTTGGCTCCTAAAATTACAGCTGCAGCTAGGGAGCCTCTGCGGACTTTTCTTTTTGAACAAAGTTTGGGTGGAGTGACGCCAATAACCAGAACCGAAGTTCAGGGCACTGCACCAAATGAATCTTTTGTGGAGCCGCTGACCAAGGGCTCAATGAAGGACCCCCTGCAAGTTTCGCACATGTACTGGTCGCCCAAAATAGACTGTGTAATTGTGCAGCTTGCGCCAGTCCAAGCTCCTACTTTGCAGAAAAACTAACGCAAATACAAAAGGGGAAACAACAAAATAGAAAGGTAATACATTGTTAAAAGTAGAGATGCATTATCAATCTTTTTTGACACATAAGGAGGGTATGGGGAAACGGGTTTGGCAACGTCCTTCCACGCCTCGACGCCTCGAAGTCTCGTGGCTGTTTTCCCCTTTTCGCGCTAAGAGTTCGATGAGTCACTTGTCGCTTGTCGCACTTGTTCCTAGTAGCGAACCTTGTCACTACTAGTAAGGCACCTGTTACTACGAGCGATGCCCTTGTTTCTAATCTGGAGTCAGTGATCAACGGTCCTGGTGTTTTTTGTGCCGTATCTGATGGGCGAACGTGCGATGTATCCCATCTCTCCCCACTGAAACCTTACAAGTAGAGGATGTCTTCAGCATCGATGGCTGCATGGGTTTCTGGGATTTTCTGCGAATGCTCCGAGGCTGAACTGCCATTCCTGAAAGGTATCGAGGTGGGACGTCAAAATTTTTGTGCATTGAAAGAAGGGTCTTGGCAGATGTTTCAACGCGTGTTGGTAGGTCTTAGTAAGTCCTGGCACGTCTAAGAGCCCTTCAGTCAAGTCTCACTTGGCACCATTTCGCGTCATGTGACTGCTTTCAAGGTGCTCCCACTTTCGGAAGCGTCCATTGCCATTGCGGAGTGTGAAAAGGCAGCCAAACATGTGCAGGAGGCGCTCCAAACGAACTTTTAATCACCATGCCCAAAATGAAGAGTGAAGCACTGAAGATCTTTGCATCAGTTTCGCATCCAAGGCATTGGAAAAAGCAAAGTCTTTCGTGAGTGCCAAAGTGATGGAAGTTCAACGATTTGCGGAGGCAAGGGGCGTCAGATCCAAACTATTCACTTTTGATGTTTTCCCCCGCAACTCTATTCTTTTTTGTAAGTGTTGATTCTTAACTCTCAACACGAAGCAGCTCCGTGAGTTGTGAGGTTCCATGAAGGGTTTAGGGTTCGCAGGTTTCAGGGTTCAAACACACGGTTTGGTAGAGCTGTGGCTTCCTGAAACTTGTAGTAACAAGTGCCTTACTAGGAGTAACAAGAATAATTTAATTAGAATTGTAATTAATAGCTTCTTGTTACTACTAGTAAGGCACTTGTTACTACTAGCGTGGCACTTGTTACTACTAGCTTCCTGAAACTTCTGGAGATTGGTTGTGATGTCTCAAGTGGAGACGGTTCCAGTGGGAGGTTGGAGGTGCAGGTTCTGGAGCCAGGTTCGAGAGGTTACAGGAGAGGTTCCAACTCTCTGAGACTGGGAAGGAATGGAAGTCGATTGGATTTGTATGTCTTTTCCGAATTTCTTTTTGAGGCGCAAGACAATGATCTAACTATTGGTGCCAGTAATTCTTGGAGAGGGATTCATTCATACAGGATTCTCCTCATTTGGTTTGCTTCTCAGATAGCGAATCAGTTCGGGCCAGCTTGTCAGTGGCAGTAAGCGTGAGGTTTGCTCCGTTGATTAGATTGAAGCATTTGGTGGACATTTCCACCCAACGTGCTGCACACGTCTTGACATCAACGCCTTTTTATATAACACATGGGTGTTTGAGTTAGCAAAATGGGTCAAACATGTGTTCTGGTTGCTGAGGGAGAGTGATGATCTAAGAACAGTCTTGTTAGCATGTTATTTTCAAGAATATTCATTCTAGTAGCATGCTTGACTGCAGCATGCTTCGGTTGGGGCAGTGCAGAGGTCTTGCTTTGAGCGGTGTCAACGCCGTTGCAGGCTGCTGCCAAGCCGTGTTTGGAAAGGCTGAATGGATTGGTGGAGCGCAACAACGTGGCCGTGCCATGTGTTGAGGGGAAAAACTCTAACCCACATAAAAACGGGCTAAGGCGGAACTTTTGCAAGAAGGCTCTGGAAAAGTTTGCATCTAAAGGGTTGGGATCCCATATTTCTGGCAAGAATACTTCAGCCGATGGAACTGAAAAGGTCTTGAAAAAGATGTACTTTGTTTGCCAGGCGGCAGCCACCAAACTGACCGAATTCCGCACACGGCTCGTGGCACTTTTCTGTTCGTCTCCACAGGCTCAGTAGCCGCTCAGTCTCGTTTCGTATGGGACTGAGGCAAAGACACTGAGAGTCACAAAAGAACCTCTCAAATGCAGGAGGCAAGAACACTGATGAGAACTGAGTAAACTGATCGTCCAACCGTTTTTTTTGACTTGTTCTCTTGATTCCTTGGACTTTTAAACCACTCAACACACTGAGATGCAGGCTGAAGAAATGCTGAATGCAGCCGAAGCAGAGATAGAGAAGACGCGCGAGGCAACATCGGCACACTCATACAGCTCATACGCTTTTGTAGCAACCCCCCTTTTGTTGAATGCAGTTTAGTCCACAACATTTCGCGGTTTCGCCCATCAAGAAACATAGTTTTTCTTTTTTGCCAGCACAAACAATCAGAAGCAACAAGTTTTCTTCTTGATTGTTTTTGTTCATATCTTTTTCTATTTATTCTTTTTCTCTGATTGTCTAGCCTCTCTTTCTGTGTAGGCCGGTGCTCCACTATCGGCTGAGGAGAGCTGTGCTTTTAGATCTGCAGGGGAGCAGCTTTAGGATTTTCTGTTCTCACCTTACAACATAAAGATTTGCCGTCTCAATGGCAATTGCAGCAACGTTTCAATGGAGTCCAAAGCAGTTCCAAATCTCAAATCTCAGCGAACAGTATGGAAAGGCATGTAGATGGGTAGGTTGGAGGCCATTGCTTCTAGGTTGGAGGCCATCGCTCTTAGGTTGGAGGCCATCGCTATTAGGTTGGAGGCCATCGCTCTTAGGTTGGAGGCCATCGCTACTAGGTTGGAGGCCATCGCTAGTAGGTTTGAGGCCATCGCTCTTAGGTTGGAGGCCATCACTGTTAGGCTTGAGGCTATCACTATTAGGCCAACGCTATCAGGTTGGAGGCCGTTGCTATGAGGTGGGAGGCCGTCGCTAGTAGGTTGGAGGCCATCGCTCTTAGGTTGGAGGCCATTAG
>CAXAMN010005736.1:161952-178490 GCA_963970005.1 Durusdinium trenchii
AACCTGACAGCGGCGGCCTGCAACCTGCTAGCGATGGCCTCCAACCTAATAGCGATGGCCTCCAACGTAGAAATGATGGCGTGTGATGAGTGGCACTGCAGCATACATTTCCCAGTCCACTAGCAGCCTACAATTTGCCGTCCTTGATGGTCCTTCCTCTTTTTTTGTCCCTCTCAACGATGGTCAGGAGTGTGTGGCCGACACACACGCACACACACGTCAGAATGCAAAAGAAATCATTGTACAGAAAAAGACATAGAAGCAGGAACATAATAAAAAACAGTAGTACAAAGAAGAAGAATAAGAATAAGAAGAAGAAGGAGAAGGAGAAGGAGAAGGAGAAGGAGAAGGAGAAGGAAAAGAATAACAAACATGATAATAAGAAGAACATAAACAGAAGAAACATAACCATAATAAGAAAATAAAAAGACATGCAACAACTCATCGCAGCAACAGATCAACAAACAATCGCAGCACACAAGAGTGGAGGCCATCGCTAGTAGGTTGGAGGCCATCGCTATTAGGTTAACAGCCTGTGAAGAGAAGAAGGGTTGTCAACGTTGTTTCAAATCTCACCGTGACGAGTAGGTATGTCCTGCCACCACAGTTCAAGGAGTGTGTTCGTTGAGTGGTCAAACATAGGCAGTATAATTCTTATTCTATGCATGTCTACGGAGAAATGTATACATCCTGGGAAACCTATATAGTTGGGGTTGGTTCAAACCTGAGGTGCTGGAAGGTCCAAAAGAATTTAGGCCTGAACCGGTGGAAAGAATGAAGGCGCGGGCAGAAACTTGTTGGTTCCAGATAACTCCATCTTGGAAGCTTTGCTAGTAGGTTGGAGTGCACGTGCTATTAGGTTAACAGCACGTGAGAAGTATGGAGAACTTTTCTTTGACAGTTGGAGTGCTGGATGCAAACTCACCCAGTCTCAGAGTCGCATTTGACACGCGTTTTGAGTCATTTCTTAGTTCTGCAATGTTTTGCCAAATTTGCTGCTTGTACTCCATCACTATTCTTTAATCAATCTATTTTTTTAAAATGAGTTTGAAGAATTTCACGAACATCTCCCAGCGCCAAGGTTTGGGTTTCCCAGTTTCGGATTGAACGTCTGTTGCAACAGGGCCGTGCTTTGGCAGATGGTGCTGTTGGCTGGGTCACAGCTACAACCAAAAGGCCTTCTTCTTGCGAGACTTGGACATTTCCTTGCATTCGAACGTGAGTGCTTTTCAATACTAGGAGCAAGGACGCTACTAGGGGCTCCTGGTCATACTACTAGTAACAAGAAGCTACTAGGAACAAAGGGCATCGCTACTAGGAGCAAGGACGCTACTAAGCACATTACAACGAGTTTCATATGTCGACTCGTTTTAGCCTCCGCAGCTTTTGGCGACAGGCTAAAGCGCTGGTATCCCAACTACATTTGCAAGCAGAACACTGCTGCGCCCTGAGAGAAGCTAGTAGGTTGGAGGCCATCGCTATTAGTTTGGAGGCCATGGCTATTAGTTTGGAGGCCGTCGCTAGTAGGTTGGCATCGCCATTAGGTTCCTGTTGCTTCTTTTAACATGGAAATCACCTCTTCCTTTCATTGCACTTTTTCACTTTTGTTTTAAAACCACACTTTCTTAGAGTTTGAGTTGTTTTGCTTGTCTTCCAGGTCCTGCAAACCACTGTATCGATTGGCCCAACGGCCGGTTTGGTGCGTCGAGTGGAAGAGGGTGAGCTGCTGGAGGTGTTGGATGGTCCGAAAGAGGAGCTGGGCCCAAAGGGATTCAATAGCAATGGGGGCCTTCAACCCGCCTTCATAGTTAAGTGGCATGTTGAGACTCATAGCGACGGCCTCCAACCTGTCATGTTCAGCGCGACTTGAAGTGGGGACCGCGTGGACCGTATTTCTTGGGACTCAGAGGCTGTGTGTGAATGGTTTTTCGCACGGTTTGGTGACCAACATAGCCATGAAGGCGTACGAAGTTGTCAGGACTCAGAAGCTGGAGTTCTCAGAGTAAAAGTCAAAACTCGCAAAGATCAGGCCGTAGGTGCGCTTCTTTGACTCTCGACTTTTTCATTCTGATTCACTCCTTGAAATGACTGGAATCAGCCAAAATGACCTTTACTGAGGTTGGATCACCTTGAAAGGAAATCAAGGAACACTCTTCCTCATACAGTCAAGGGCCATAGTCTTCTCTTGGTTTATGACGTGGAAAGTAAGTAGCTGATTTGTTGTGTGACGAGTCTGAAATCGATCCTTAGGTGGAGCAGAAGAGACGAAGAACAACTTAAGCACGGAGTCCCACCGTATGTCCGCATATGCACAGTGCATGGAAGCAGGGATGTCCAGACAAATCACAGCGATTCCCAGGCAGAAACAGAAATCACTCCAAGAAGGCTCGCAAGCACTCCCGTTGTGCTTTGTTGACACTCAAGATCGTCTTGACAGATACTTAGTCACGAAAGCTAGCTGTAGCTAGCTGGAGTCTGTCTTGCTTTAGCAAGGGAGGGTGGGAACCCAGGACCTGAGTGCTAACTGGGGTGGTTGTGTGTTGCCTGTGTTGGGGTTGTATTGGGGGCGTTGTTGGCACTCTCCTCCTTTGCCCTCAGCCATAACATGTTGCGATTCCCGGCCAGGGCTCTGCTGCCAAAAGAGCCCCAGTGCTGCTTTAGGTTAAGGCCACTAGCGATGGCACCTACTAGCGATGGCCTCCAACCTACTAGCGATAGAACGGGCTGATTCATTGACAGGCTCCTGCGAAAAGAGGCCTCATTGACCAGGAACTATTACATTCCTTCTTTCCAAAGGGAAGAGCCAGTGGCGATGCGGACGACACAACGCTCGGCGTACAGGACTTGGTGCGGCCAAGGAAAAGGAGTGATACTCCATGGTGTGAAACAGGCGCCACGTTTCGTTCAGGTCCGTGACACGTTACTAGAAGCGATGCACTTGTTTCTACTAGCTTTATTGTTACTACTAGTAAGGCACTTGTTACTAGTAGCGTGGCACTTGTTTCTACTAGCTTTCTTGTTACTACTAGTAAGGCACCTGTTACTACTAGTAAGGCACTTGTTTCTACTAGAATTTTGCCGCTTTGCCCAACTTCTTGGTGGTGAAGGAGGGTTGGGCGCAAGTGATGCTAGGCCAGTGGCGTTGAGCTTCAATGACGGGTCTTGAGGTCAGACCCTCAATCTGTTAAGTTCTTTGGTGTTCCTTTGTTCCTTTCTTTCTTTCTTTCTTTCTTTTCTTCTGTAGGCCTTTCTTCCTTAGACTTTTCTTCCTTTCTTCCTTTTTCAATTGTTTTTATCAAAACCTTTCCTCCGTTTTTAAAGAGATATTTTATTCTTTTGACTTCGGCGTTTCTTCTTTTCCCCTTTTACGTGTATTCTGTTTCTGTAGAACTTTCTTCTTTTTCCTTTCTTTCTGTAGACCTTTCTTTTTTGTGCTTCTTTCTTACGCTTTCTTCCTTTTAGTATGTCTTTCTTCATTCTTCTCTCTTTATTTTTTCCTTTAGGCGTTTCTTCTTCTTTTGCTTTAGACCTTTCTTGTTTTTTCTCTTTTCTTTCGTTAGACTTTTCTTCCTTTACTTTTTTTTTTTTTTTTTGACCTTTTCTCCATTTTTTTATTTTTTTTTTTCTTTTGACCTTTTTCACTCTCTTTTTGACGTTTCTTCTTTAGACCTTTTCTCATTTTTCTTTTTGTAGACCTTTCTTCCTTTTCTCTGTTTCTTTAGACGTGTCTTCTTTCTTTCTGCCTGTCTTTCTTTCTGCCTTTTTCAATTTCCCCACTTTTGCTTTAGATATCTCTATCTCTTTTTCTTTCGACCTTGCTTCCTCCTTTTGATGTTTCTTCCTTTTTTCTTTAGACCTTTCTTTTATCCTTTTCTTTATTTTTTCTTTAGACTTTTCGCCTTTCGTCCCAACTGTCGTTTTTTTCTTTAGACCTGTCTTTTTTCTTTAGATATTTCTTCCATTTTCTTTATTTTGTTACCTTTTTCCTTGCAAGGTGACACCCTCGATCTGACAAGTGTCACAGATGAAAAGAGGTTTCACGTCCGGACTTCTGTTTTGCACTCCAAAACACCAATCCTGAAGCGTCCTGAAAGCCGTTTCCAGAGATGTTTTCTTGTTGGGGTCTACATCCGAGTGCTCCTGGGGAGTGGGAGTACATCCGACCGAGCATCGCCACTCCGCAGGGATGTCTCGGTCGGATCAAAGAAGGTGACATAGCTCCGCGGCTCCGTGACGTGTCTCTAGTGGAGGAGGAGCCCAAAGAGCGTGATTTCTGAGTAAGGAAGATCCGACACCGAAGAAGTCTGTACTATCTGAGACAGTGATAGACTTGATAGACCATCATTGGGCCAAGATGAACATCCGATCGAACTACCAGCACTGGTGAACGACATCCTGGTGTTGACCATGCTTCACCAATAGCGCGACCGGTTTGATCCCGGTTTTCGGTGGGAAAATCCGTGTTCTCTCCGTTCCGGCCGTCCTTTTCCTCCGCCTTCCGGATGGCACTGACTCTTCTCTCGCCTTTTCCAGCGTCGCGCCAAGGTGCCGAGAGAAGACGCGTTTGTGACGCCGGGGTTAACACTGGCCGGATCTTGGGACGAAGTTTCTCTGGCCTCCAAAAAAAGAGAGAGGACTTGGGGAGCCTGTCACGTCACACCATGCTGTGTGCAGTTTTGGAGGATCCGTCCAGTGGCGACCCGACCATACCCGCCATGTCGAGACGTCTGTCGTTTATGCGGAAAGAACGCTGGAACGTGGCCGGTCGCGTGTCGGGTCTCGGGTCGGGTGCCTGGGGCTGAGACCTTGTTTTGTGAGGCACATGCCATTCTCCAAACTAGGCCATCTCAATTCACCCGTAGTGAAACACCGAGTCGCATGCCCTCAAGTCCTTGGAGTCCAACGCCATCCCGCAACCACACAGCATCGGTTTGAAGCAAGAAGTGCTGTGGATGATGTGCATCTCTGCGAAAGCTGCAGGCTCAAAGAAGCTATCGAGGCTGTAATGTATCCAACCACCAGCGGTGCAGGCTTTAAGGCTTTAAGGCTTTACTTATGACGACAAGCCAAGAACATACCACCAACACCCCAGTGGTAGTGACTGGCTTGGCCTTCCAGGTGGACAACCTTTCTTTCATGGCTCTAAAGGCCTCAAACAGAAAGACAAAAAGAGGAAAGAAAGAAGAGAAAAGGTAAAAAGAAACAACATTGCATTCTTGGTACGTTTTTGGTTGAGAGGTTGCTTACTGTAGAACACACCCTACATAAGCCCTACATCCCAGGTCCGTTCCTCTCCGAGGCGTCCGATCTGCGCGTTCTGCCGCCATGGGCACCGTCGAGCTCGACTCGGATGACGATGTCCAAGCGCCTTTGCTCCGAACGAAGCTTTATTGTTACTACTAGTAAGGCACTTGTTACTAGAAGCGATGCACTTGTTCCTAGTAGCGAACATTGCTCCTAGTAGTAAGGCCAAGAGCCCCTAGTAGCGTCCTTGCTCCGTTCGTAGCGATGCCCTTTGCTCCGAACGTAGCTTCTTTGTGCCTAGGTCCAAGCGCTGCCGACTCCCGCGGCAAGAACGACTCCGCCTCCCACGGCGGAGGCTCGATCGATGTCCGGAGCACGCGCTGAACGCGGACAGAGAAAGAGCCTGGAAGGAAGTGAAGAACTAGGAGCAATGTTCGCTACTAGGAACAAGTGCATCGCTTCTAGTAACAAGTGCCTTACTAGTAGTAACAATAAAGCTACATTCGGAACAAAGGGCATCGCTACGAACGGAGCAAGGATGCTACTAGGGTCTCCCGGCCTTACTACTAGGAGCAAGGACGCTACTATTGGAAGTAAGAATCAGTTTTTGTTTCAGTTGAGTCTCAGTTGAGTCCTTTGCTCAGGGCGGCTCCACATCGAGCCGAAAGCGCAAGGAGCGAGTGGAGGCCAAGCCGGCAGCGGCCTTGCCCTACGGTTGGATACGAAAGCAATCGAAGTCCAAAAAGGGAGCCTATTACTATGCCAATATTCTCACAGGCAGGGCAAGAAACTACCAGTAACAAGTGCATCGCTACCAGTAACAAGTGCATTACTACGATGCCCTTGTCTCAGAGGTAGGGCCGGCCCCGGACGGGCCGCCGCATGTCCAAGCACTCACTTGTCGGTTTGACTTTCTGTCTGATACATGTGTTGCTCTCTTTCTTTGTTCCTAGTAGCGATGACACTTCTTGTTGCTCTCTTTCTTTTTGGCGTGTCACTCTTGGCAAGGCAAAACCCAGGTACAAAGGCCTGGGCCAAGAAGCAAAGAGACTCGTGTGGGCGCAGGCGCCGAAGGCCGGGGAGATCGAAGAGATCCGCCGGCGGATTCGACGGGTGGACGACTGGAGGACGACTGGGCAAATGCTGTGAGTGGGCGCTATTAGGTTGGACCCCCATCGCTATTAGGTTCATTTGCTACATTCGGAGCATTTCGGGCATCGCTACGAACGGAGCGATCGGACGTTACGTTCGGGGCTCCTGGCCTTACTACGAACGGAGCAAAAGCTGTTAGGTTGGAGCTTCTGGCAGTCTACTTTTGCTTCGCCAAATCCAGAGAAGTGACATGAGGTAACAGGTGCTGTCTGTCGCCAATGCGATGCTGTGGCAAGAGAGCGTGCCCATTGGATGGAGACTTGCCAAGTTGTTGGACAACTCTTGCATCAACCAAAGGTCATGACAGCAAGCTTGCGGCAGCTTGCGCTTGTTGGTGTTTGCTTTTGAGCAAGGAGCTCTTGGGGCACCTTTTGGTGCAACACTTGAAACTGTGATACTTGTGAGATCGAGTTTGGACACTGCAAGCCTGGCGCAAGCTGCGACTTGCTTCCCCTCGTGGGTGGCCCGCAGCGATCTTGTGGCCTCCACTTTGCTGTGAGTCCGTTGGCTGGTTTGGAACAAGGTCCGGAGGCTGCTGCGAACGTGATCCTGCTCCATGTTTGTTGCATCCCACCAATTGCCTAAACCAATTGCATCAGCAGCCCTGTTGCCCTGATGCCAACTGCGGTGTCCAAGGCTGCGGTCGCCTGCGCGAGCGACAGTGGACGAGTCGACTCGCCGACGACGAGTCGAGTCGCGTGCACGGACCCAGACTTGTCTGACTTGAATTGTGGTACATGTATGTCGGAGCATATGTACATGTGTCTGCATTTTTGCTCCGATTTGGTTCAGTTTAAGAACAGACATTAAAACAAGAAGGGTTCACCTTGCAGTTTTGCCACGTGATGTTTAAACCCAAGAAAGTCGCTCATTGTCTCCAATTCGCAAGCCGTTTGGGCCCCGTGCAAGAAACTTTGCCGCCTGTCACCTCCTTCGTCGTTGCTCGCGAGCATTTTTTTCAGGAACGAAAGAAGTGAAGAAGATGGCTCCTGAAGAAGTGCGGCAAAGGCCACGACTTGGTGGAGAGCGCCAGCAAGGGGAGGCTTCCTTATGTGGTAACGTTGAGTTCCCATGGGAGGCAAGCTGAGTTTGAAGCAGCTGAAGCAGAATTGGAAGCAGCAAAGCGCCAGGCAGCAACCTGATTGTTCGATGCTGGCAAGTCTTTTGTAATTGAGACGCTACTAGTAACAAGTGCATCCCTACTAGAAACAAGTGCATTACTACTAATAGCAAATAGCTACTAGTAGCTTCTAGCTACTAGTAGTAATGCACTTGTTGCTAGTAGCGATGCACTTGTTACTAGTAGTAACCGTTTGCATTTTTGAATTTTGTCCGAGGCTGCTGAAAGGCGTGCTGCTCAGAAGGCGGATGGAACCCGGTTGAGTACATAGACAGTTTTGTTTGGCCAACAAATTGCGAAGACCATCCACTTGAGTCTGAGGCTGCCAGCAGATTAGTTGACTTGTTACGACTCCCAACTTGAGCCGAGTGTTAGGCAGTTGTTGAAGCAGAGCCGGTTGAGCATTCGGAGGAGGCTGAAACCGTGTCGAACTCGTTTTCCTTTGTTGCACCATCTTTTGCTGAGGAGCCGGGCTCACAGGAAGAAGAGATAACGGGAGAGGAGTGATTTCTTGTCTCCAACCTAATAGCAACCATTTTGTTTGCCAGCAAAACTCAGATGTTTAAGCCAGCTGGATTCGAAGCTTCGATTGGAGGACCTAGCCAAGTGGAAAGCACAGGAGGAGCAGCGTGAGAAGAGGGAGGCCCTTGTAATTGGCACGATAAGAGAGAGAGAGAGAGAGAGCGGCTTTGATCTATGGGATCCGCTACTAGTAACAAGTGCATCGCTACTCGTAACAAGTGCCTTACTAGTAGTAACAAAATGCTTTTAGAATTAAGGTAAAATTACATTAAATTAACTAGCTTCTTGTTACTACTAGTAAGGCACTTGTTACTACTAGCTTCTTGTTCCTATGGAACGCCGTGGACAGATAGTCAGGTTCAGCTCAAGACCATGCCGAATGCCAGTGATTTGCCACCAGTGCCGCCAGTCTTGGAGCCATGTTTGGATATCTTGAAGGCGTGTTCAGGGTTCACTCAGAAGATACTGATACTGGTAACAAAGGGCATCGCTACTAGTAGCAAAGACGCTACTAGTAGCTCCTGGCCTTACTACTAGTAACAAGAAGCTATTAGTAGCAAGGACGCTAGTAGGTTGGAGGCCATCGGTAGGTTCATCCTTCTGAAATCCTTTACATGCCAGGAGCCCCTAATAGCGTCCTTGCTCCTAGTAGCGATGCCAGGAGCCCCGAACGTAGCGTCCAAGCCATTTGTTCAGGACGACAAATGGGTGGAACGGCATTCTCTGTCCGCCGGCCAGCAACGCTGGACACTGGGCAGAGCTGTTGGAGAGGTGGACTTCGTGATGAATCACCCGAGCATTTCCAGGCCGTTTCGTGGACATGTCTGGACAGCCTGACGGGCCAGACCTGATTTTGGACGCCTCAGTTCTTTTGGGTTGATCGGTTTATCCACTTTGTGCAGGCAACATGCTGCACTATCTAGAGGAAGTGCAGGCATTTACCTGATGGATCTGAATTCAGGACATGGTATATTTCTAGATGGACAGAGGATCGAAAAGAATCTTCGCGTGCTTCTGAAACATGGAGCAGCCATCCGATTTGGAAATTCCACAAGGCTCTACTACTTCCATGAGCCACTCTGAAATCGTCCCAAGAGGACAATTCCGAGGCTCAAAGAAGGCCGAGGCTTCAGCGCAACAGAAAAGGCCGAGGCTGCAGCTTCAGCTTCGTAGATTTCACCGTGTATACCCTGTATACCTTGTTGGAACCTGATATGCATGTGGAATGCAGCTTTTGGGTTACCCATGTGAACTGTGAAGGGACCATTGACCATTGGGATTCTGAACAGCTTCGAAGCAAAGCCTCTTGAACATTGACCAGACTCTGTGACTGTGTGACCTGCTTGAAGCCTTGGCTTTGTTGCCTCTCTTGGGCTCTTCTCTTTGTATCCGGCTTTTTCCCTTTTGCTTTTCGGGCTCAAGTGTTCTAAGTTGCAGGATTCCGTAAGCGCAAGCGCACGCGCGTGTGTTACGCACGTGCGGCCATGCTGCGATGGGCAGCATTGGCGGCAGTGCTCGCAGCCGCCGTTTGTGCAGACGAAAGCTTTGACCATGCTGTCTCTGTAGATGCTGATGGACGTACGAATGAGTACTCACATCATTTGGAATCAGAGCCTTTGAGTCTGAGTGAAATCACTCCACATTGGTCCTTGGATGATGCAGCTCTCCTTCCACAACAACATGTGACGAACAGCCAGCCGAGCCAATCGGAGGAGGATGAATCAGCTGATGATGAATCAACTGATGATGATGGTGATGATGAGGAGAGCTCAGAGGAAGCGGTTGGGACCGAAAAAGGGAACTTCTCCTTTTCGTACCGTCAACACGTGACAGGCTCCACACCCACCGGACCGTTAGGAATCGGCACGCCATCGGTGGGTTTGAACATGATCTTGGATACGGGGAGCGACAAGTTCGTGGCAAAGACCTGGTCAACCATCAAGGCAGAGCTGGATAAGATCGATGCCGGTGCTTCAGAGGAGGTCTTCCCGGGAAACAAGATTTACAACCACAACTCGTCCAAGTCCTATATGCAACTCTTTGCTTCTCAACATGGAAGGAAAGTCCCACGTCAGGGATTCATTGCATATGGAAGTGGCATGGCCATCACCTTGGAAGGCAAAGAGACCATTCGTGTTGGAACTGATGAGAGGTTTATAAGCATGCACAAGTTTCCCATCTCCGAGATTAGCCTGGACTCCCTTCAGATTTTGCATTCTTCGAAAGGAATCTCAGGTATCCTTGGACTTCAGCATATGATGAAACTTAGCTTATATAGAGATGCGGTTTTGAGAAAGGGTTTTGAGCGGTTGAACGAGCCATTCTCACATGCGTGTTTTCTTCGCTTCTGAGCCTTGCCAGTCCAGGAATCGATCATTGGGCCAGTCCTTCTATTCCGTTCTCAGGGACAAAGGGATCTTGAATTCTTTTGGCTACTGCCGTGGCAAAGACAATGATGGCCCAGAGCTTGGAGGGGGAGGGCAAGAAACGAGCCTGACTGTCGAGCAGCGTCCCAGGGCCCATTTGCAAAGCTGGAATCGGATCACTCAGGTACCTTCATTTGGGGGGACAAGTGGGGATGCCAAGAGCGTGCTCTCAGTCTTGCGAGACCTCCAAGCATTTTGCAAGAACACGTGCAAAGGTGTTTGCTCTGGTGTTCTGTAAAAGATGACCTTTGTTTAGACGAGCACCAAGAACGAAAGAGAGGAACGAAAAAGGTCCAACATTTTTTTAATCAATTATGATTTGCTTGTTTGTTTGCTTTCCTTGTCTTGTTATTGTTTCTTTGTTTGTTCCTAGTTCCTTCTTCTATCGGTCTTTAGCGGTCAAGACCCAAAGAGAAAAGCGTCGATCGCTTTTGCGCCGCCCGGCCCAGATCCTCTGATGGCAAAGCTGTGGATGTGGCTGGGCAAATGCATTGGGCAGTGACAGTGAAGAACATGCACGTGAAGAAGCACAAGCACCTTAGCAACCTTAGCACAGCCAGCTTGCTAAGTACCCATTCCGACAAAACCAAGCATGCTACTTAGCTCTCTAAGTTTAGCTTGGACTTCACAGCCGGCAGTATCGTAACTAAGATTCTTTCCTCTACATCTTTCCATACGACAGATTGTCATTTTCCCTAATCATGGGGAGCTCTTATTGCACGCACAGTTCCATGTATGTTCCGTGTGAGAGGCTCTCAATATGTTGACTCAGAAGCATTTGACCACCCTTACCAAATGGAGCATCATTTGAAATCATTCCTTTCCGCTTTTTGAATGAAAAGAAGGCATCATGCCACCTCCTTTATGGAGCGCTTTGATGCGCGGAGCAGCGACGAGGAGGATGCGGCAGCTCGGTCGTGGGTCATGGCGCGTTTCGGCCGAGGGAGATGCACGGTTCACTCGGAGAACGCTTTTGGACGACATCCGTCGACGCGTGTTTTCAACATGTTCTCGTCTGTGCTTTAAAAGAAGAAAGACTCTAGCAAATTTTTATCTTGCAAATCCCAATCTTTCTGCCATTCTGTCGCATTCTGTCAGACTAAGGATGTATTCTTAGAACAAGAGGCGAGTGGGATCGACAGTTGTTTGTTCATCGTGTGCGAGTGTTTGGGAACGCACTTGGGCTTTCTGGATCGCAACTTGGTCGTTTCACCACAGACTGTGTCTTGGTGTCACCATCATCCGCAGAACCACTCGCACTCCAAGTTCCATAAGTTCCACATCTGTCGGAAAAGCCAATGCGTGGCCGTGATCGACACTGGATCCAATATCATTGCAATGCCATCCGAAGCTGTGAGGAGAACTACTGATGAGTTTCTGCAATATTTCGCAATCACATGTGACATGATTGTGTGCTTGTCTTGTCTCAATGTCTGTACAAGTCTCTTTGTTCTCCAGGACTCTAACGAAGATCTTGGATGTTGCCACTGATTGCTCCAACATGGAGCACCTGCCGAATCTTCACTTCGTGTCAGGGCCTGAAGCAAGTGTGTCAAACATGGCAATGAACATAATGAAGCTACGTTCTGGTCTCCTGGCATCGCTACTAGGAGCGATCGGACGCTACTAGGGGTCTCCTATGAACAAAACTGCCAATCTCAAGCATTCCCTGCTTCTTCACCAAGGCTCGGAGACGACATGCACGTCTCTTTGCCACCAAGTGCCTACATCATGAAGGTTCAAATGCCAAGGCTGAAAGAGGATCCCAACTCCCAAGCGGAGGATTCGGAGATGAGAAGCGCCACCTCCGAGAATGCGGATGCCAACCTCGAGGAGGACGATGACGATGAAGCGAGTGACGATGCCAAGGCTGTGGGATCCACACGCTTCCGGATGGCTCGACGTCATGAAGCGGCTGAACTCACAGAAGAAGAAGCAAGGGAAGCACAAGAAGCTCAAACTCAGCGCTACCAGGCACAAGTGGACTCCTTGGTGGAGGAGCGCTTGGTGGGGAAGGGGAACAAGACACATACAAAACAACAGCATGACAACTCACAGGAGCTTCCTCTGTTTGTTCTATGGCTGTATGGCCTTGAGTTCGGAATGCCAAACAACAAGCTACGATCAAGAGTACTTGTCCTTTTGCCATTTTCTTTTCATTTTGGACTTTTAGGCGCACTTCTTTCTTTTCCTTTCTTTCTTTAGGCCCCTTTGTGCACCTTGGTTGGTTCTGTGTAGGATACATATCGCGAACATGGTCTGGATCTTCGCGCGGTGCTTCGAGTTGACCTTACCCAATTCCTTCTGAACTCTTCGACATTGTGCCCAATCTCAGAGGGTTTGATTTCTTCCAAAACGATGGAACCGAATCGGGGGGAGCTTCCTTGAAGCGTGAGCTATCCTGCGTCCATATGTAGCTCAAGTAAGCTACTAGCTACCTTAATTAAGTAGGGAGGGGCGGGAGCGCGCTACAAAAGAACCGTCACAAAAAAGACAAACCATTAAACTGTTAATCCGCAGTGTTTGTAAACTGGTCGTCTGTCTTTTTTGGCCGCTCCCCTGCCTGAGGTGCATGCCTGCTATAGTGCCTTTGGATCGCGAAACTCAGAAGGGAACTCTTCTTGTGGTTTCCCCGGCGGAACTTGAAATTCACTAGGAGCAAGGACGCTACGTTCGGGGCAGGACTAGGAGCAAGGACGCTACTAGGGCTCCTCTTTCACTTTGTAAGCAGTTCATGAGAACACAGACAGCAACCAGAGAGCTCGAGTCGTAGTTCTTTTCCTGTGCCTTCGAAGTTGAATTGTCCTTCGCCAGATTGGTGGCCCTCTCTTTGAAAAGTGCTCCAGATTTCGCGGATACTCACAGGTGTTCGCCATTTACCTAGTCACACGGACAGGTACTATACCAGGTGGTCTTGGCCCACTGGGGAAAAGCCAAAAGTCTACATGAAGAATCTTCACAAAGCAGAGACTTGCATGGTGAAGGAGCTCTTGTTGGGGAACCCTGGAGATCGTCACACGGCACATCGCAGGGATTGAAATGACAGGAATCACGTGAAGTTCTTCAAAAAAACTATACATGACAGAGTGTTTTGGCTGTTACCACTTTAAATATTTGCCATTGTTGACCGTGCAAAGATTGATAGGAAGAGGAAGAAGAGGAGGACACCGGCGGCAGCAAAAGCTCAGCACCCAAAATGACGGTTTGGCGGTCCCACCAAAAGGGGCGAATGATTCGTGCAGCCGGCTGGGTTGGATGTGACCGAAGACGTACCGCCTGTCTCTCTCACTGAACTAGCAGCTAGGTGCAGAGAAAATCAAGCAAAGACATTCTGCGGAGCTGAGCGAGATGTCTGCAACTCTGAAGTCTTGGCCTTGGAATGTGTATATTTGCATTCTTTGTGGTATATACACTCCTATACATATATCATATATATATATATACATATCCGACATATCCATGTTTCTTAAAGCTGTGAAGAGGTGCCTTGTCTTGCGATGCACGGACCAAGACGGCTTTCTAGAAGCGAGTTGCGCTTGTGCGGACTCATCATGTGGAGACATTCGTTGCACTGTCCGTTCTGAGACTTCGAGAGATCAGCCTGGATGAGATTCGGCGACTTAAATGCATGGACGTCGTGTGCTGTTCATGTCACATGCTCATTGTCTTTGATTGGATGAGCCGTACATGCAGAATCCAAGTCAGATGACGCCCAGGGTATCCGATCATGTTCATTGATGTTTGCTTCCCAGGTATCCGCACTGGGCCAAGTACATTGATGATCTCTGACAGCCATGAGCATCAGTGCGAAAAGAATGAGATTCTTTCTGGCAAAACGACTCTGTTGACTATAGTCACCATACCTCTGTACTACTTACAAGACTGCCTTCCAAGAGGTCTGGAGTCTGACAGTAACTTTTTGAGCTGGCTGAGTCAGCTAGTTGCAGTGTTGGACTGCAGAGTGTGCAGCGGAGTGGTACGAGTCAGTCAGTGCTCAGCTGGTCGATTCCTTTGAATGACATTTGCACCTCAGACATCTCAGCTTCACATTTTCAAGAACAAGCGACCTGTCTAACATGTGACATGTGTGGACACAGCGGCCTTATCACGGCACAGAACATCTTTTCAATTTCTGGACAATTTGTGGCTACTCAAACACATGGATTTTCTCCCAATCGCTACTATGCTCACCTTAGAAGCGACACTAAGAAGCCGGAGAACGACTTGTGAGACCATATTTTCAGAGACAATCGTGAGAAGACGACTTGAGACATAAAGGAGCTACGTTCGTAGCGTCCGATCGCTCCTACTACACCGCAGACAACTCGCAGATCGACAGCGCGAAGACTTCCCGATGTCTCCCATCACCCAATCCGCGGGCACTGGGATTGGCGTTGTGGGTTCGGAGCCTCAGAACCGCTCCGTCGCTCCGTGCGGGAGATCCACGGATCTGGTTCGGTCACATGTTCTGCAGGTGACTCAAGGTGACTCAGGTATGCGAGAGGTGATTGGACTTGAGTCTTGCTCGTTTTGGACTTCAAGTTTTCATCTTTCGAGGATTTTGTGGTGACTTTGAGGGGAAATTACGAGAGATCAGAGAAAGACGTGTGATTTCTGGTATATTTCGTGGCAAAAACCTTTGGACGTGTTGGTGCTTGTAGCCGCTTTCAATGTGTGGTGCTGTGCTGTCCGTACTTGGAGTTTGCACATTGTGCATGAACACTATACTACGTTACGCAATACTCGTGCGCAATACTGGTGCGTGAGACAAGCGGGCAAAACACATCCCCAAAACCGCAGAAGGCGAGTGGCGCACGAGGCGCATGAGGCGCATGTGCAAGTCAGGAAAACAAGTACATCGCATCGGCAAAATGGGCTCAAAAAGCGAGTTCGACGTTACTAGCAATGGCCTCCAACCCACTAGCGTTCTTGCTCCTACTACTTAAGGCCAGGGGCCCCTAGTAGCGTCCTTTGCTCCTAGTAGCGATGCCCTTTGCTCCTAGTAGCGTTCTTGCTCCTAGTCCCTAGCTGTATTGTTCTTGGTCTTGTTTTGTGTTTTTGTACGTGAAGTATTTTCAGTCCTCACTTGTCACAAGGAACCTCATGGGAAATCTACGTGGAACACCCCACACCCTTGTCACTTACATATCACAGGGTGCAACACCTCCCTCACCCAGGTCTGTGTGTGAATGTGTGTGGGCAATGACGGGCTTCGTCGATTCGGTTTCTCCCTCCGCAACAAAAGGCCAACTCGTGGAATGACAAGCAACCAACGCTTATTACTAGCCGCCATGGCCTCGCCTCCAACTAGAATATTTTTTCCTGATGTTTGTTCAACAGTGTTTCGGTGTGGTGATAATTTTGAGGAACTCCCTGTGAGGCGATGAGAAAGGCTGGTCAGGTGGGAGCACAAGACCTGATGGCGAGGCGGAGTGGGGAGTGAGCAAGAGTGACACTTTTTGTTAATCACTGGGATCAAGAGGAAGCAGAGAACTGGCACCAGCCTGTAGAGGCATACAGGGTTTTGGAAATAGATCAGCGATCTGACCGACATTTTCTCCTGCATTGGCCAGGCGAATCAGCCACAAAGCATCAAGGAAAAGCGACCAAAGGTCTTCTTAGAGGTGGATCCGTTCGATGTCATCAATAAAACATCCCGTCATCAATAAAGAAAGGTAGATAAGCTTGGGTTGAAGGTCGATATTCAATGAACAGTCTTGGTAACATACTCCAGCCCCAAGATTTTCCAAAAAGTCGTTCTTGCAAAGGACAGACATTCCGATTTTCTATCAATAATTCGGTAGAAAGCCTCAGATTGAATGCGCGTTCTGCTCAGCCTTCGAGCTCTAGACCAAGAAGGCACAAATGCAGCCTGTGAGGTGGAGCTCCACAAGCGGCAGCTAGGCAAAGTGGTCCTCGAGCTCTTTGGCGACGTTGTCCCGAAGACGGTCGAGAACTTCCGCTGTCTTTGCACAGGAGACCGAGACGTCGAGTCTCTTTACTACTAGGAGCAAAGAAGCTAGTAGAAACAAGTGCATCGCTACTAGTAACAAGTGCCTTACTAGTAGTAACAA
>CAXAMN010005736.1:178500-188784 GCA_963970005.1 Durusdinium trenchii
CAAGTGCATCGCTACTAGTAACAAGTGCCTTACTAGTAGTAACAAGAGACCGAGACGTCGAGTCTCTTGAAGTCTGGAATGGCACAAACACCATGGGAGGGGCCACAGAACCTGAGGTCACATCGTCAGGGAAGGACTTTGAGGAGAAAAGATGCTATAAAGTGTTGTTGAGCAAACAAATGATCTAATAATCTCATCATTGTTATCGGAATTAGCCTTTTAGTTAAGTCATAAGCAAGTGACTAGGTGATTTCTTTGAAAGTAAGTCTTGTGTCATGTCTTTCACAAAAGAAGCCGACATTCACTATCTCAAGGTGTCGTGCTTGCATGGAGGGTCCACAAGTAAAACACACACACACATACAGAAAGCCCAGGAGTAATGAAAAGCAGACGTTCTCAATGAACACCAGTAACACAAGAAGAGGACACCCAACAGCAACTACTTTGTTTTCTCTTCTTTCATGTTCTTTTTCTTGCTTTCTTGGACCACATCGGTACTAGGATGGAGGCCATCGCACCGTGGCTCCAACTTGGGAACTTCCTTAGGACCCAGTCATTGGTAGCACCGCAAACCAGGAAGGTTGTATAGGTAGATGTGCCCATCGGTGTACAAGTACAACAACACAAGTAGACAAACCTTACACATGCCTCAAACTTCGAAAAACTACGTTAGAGATAAGAATTGTTTTTGACAACTAACCAGAGTTCACTTTGATTTTCTGAATTATCTAAGATACCACAATGTTGAATTACACCAAAAACAATAACGTTCCTCAGATAAATCCAATTCCTTTCAAATTGTTTGATCTATGTTTGGGGTGAGCATTGCTTCTGTTTGTTTTTAGCCGAGATCGGAGCAGTGAGGAGAACGAGGCGTCAGCGCTGTTTCTGGCAAGCCGCTCTGCTTCAAAGGAAGCAGGCCATGGCATTTTGAGAGTTCAGTATTTTCTTTTGTTTATCATTTTTCATTGTTTCACCGTGATGCCAGCTTTGTCGTTTGTCTTTCCAGGTTTCACAAGATCATCCCGGGCAAAATCATCCAAGGTGCAACCGTTTTGCACGCGCTTTAGCGGGCACGCTATCAACCAGACCTGAACCTCCCAGTCCTTTCCAGCTTCACAAGTGATGTTTCCGACCACGTGATGGACACGTTTCAGCCAACCGCTCCGGTCCTTTTTACCATTTACATAATGATTTCTGACTCGATTCTTCTCCTGGAGTTATGTGTTTTGTGTTGCAACTGGTGTGGTGGGTGTTCTTCACAGGTGGTGACATCACCAAAGGCGATGGCTCCGGGGGTGATTCCATCTACAACCAGGACACGGAATGAGAAAGAGATCCAGACCTAGGAATAAACATGATCAAAAAGGAAGACAATTGATTTCCTGTGTCTTAGTGACCAGAGATGTTTTGGGTGATAGATGGTGAGAGTGAAAGCTGTGATTCTGTTTGCTTTCAGCATTTGATTCACGAACCTCGCACGTCATGTTCGCCATCGATCCATTCCGCCGCCATTTAGGGGACCCTTTTGCCTGACGCCTTTTTCAAGGCGACCCGCTACGTGTTTTGCACTGGCCGCCATACGCTGGTGGCACTTGAACCTCTTGGAGCGCACCTCGGCGCTTCGACCCGGAAAAGACCGCTGGCAGAGCAACCTTTTCGACTTCGTGCTGTGTGCTTTTCACTTCCTTTGTCGGTGGTGGTCCGCATCCACCTGTTGTTTGGGCTACCAGTATCACACTGATACTGGTAGCGGAGCCTGCAAGGCTCGGGCTACCTTGAAGAGCGAGAGGATCACTCCGGAGCTCTTCAAGAAGAGGTGCACGAGTTTTGGATCCAGGGGACAGTGGCTGGTGACCCTTTGTTGAAAGGTGGCTAGACTCATTGCACGAGACATTGAGGACCGCCTCGGCACTGGCTAGCTTGGCTTTGGACCTTGGTTCATTTGTTTTGGGTTGGTTCGTACTTTGTCCTGCACACCTCCCTCCTTCTCGACTACCCCATCCTGAAGTTCAGTCATGACTGAAAAGGACAAAGATATGTCCTTGAGGTGTCACTGGGACGGTGACTTCAGCACCTGGCCGGACTATGTGAGAAAGGTCCGCTTGGCATTTGAAAAGACGAGACGCCGTCGACGAGCACAACTTGGACCCGACCTGGTGTCCCAGCTCTCGGGACGCGCCTGGGTCGTTACACAGGAGATTGACTACAAGGCCCTGACCCAGGCCAATGGTGCTCGCTACTTGATATCCTTCTTGGAGGAACGCCTTGCTCGAGTTCCCATCCCTGACGCTGGCTCTCAGGCTGAAGCTTTGCTGTTGCGGCTACGCCGTATGCCAGGTACATCCATGGCAACTTGGTGCGCTCAAGTCCGTGAGCAGTACCGGAAGCTGCAACGAGCTTTGAAGCGTGCTCGAGGAGATCTCCCTGACTTGAAAGGTGTTGGAACTACATCCTTGACATCCTCGAGGGCACGTTCATCTCCTGAGCCGGCAGCTGAAGAAGGGACGGAAGCTGAGGAAGCTCAGCGAGCTGCTGAAGATGAAGAAGAAGATGAAGAGCAGCCTCCCCCGAGATCTCCTACTCGCCACTCCTCAAAAGGTGGCAAATCTGGAAAAGGCAAAGGGGACTACCACTCTCCTTCTAGGGGCTCACGTTCGGACCCGTCTGACAGCGAGGAGGACCCCGAGAATGACCACTTTTGGGACGACCTGGATGTTGGCCTTCCTGAAGTGCTTCCTAGTGAACTGATTGGCTGGATCATGCTGCGCAAGTCCTCCTTGAACGCAGCACAGCGTTTGAATGTTCTCTCAAGCATTGGCAATTCTTTGAAGGCCGACGACATCGAGAAGGGCTTGAGAGGAGCAGAAGACGAGCTTCGTCTTGTGGAAAAGGAGCGCGAAGGCCGTCCAAAAGGCCATGGAAGAGCTCTTCGACCTCACGACCTGAGATTGAGGAGACCTTTGCAGCGGATGATGGTTTCTGGGCCTCAGATGCTTCAAGCCCAGGAGCCTACTTGTGGTGGAACTTGGAAGCCGATGGCGAGTACTATCACCAAGATGCCGGTGGAGCGTTCTGGTCATGGTCAGAGGCCGATGTTTGGAACTCTGTCCTTTGGAGCTCCCCTGAGGAATCGAAGCCCATTGTAGAAGCTTATGCGGCCTATGAAGAGAAGATCAGGTCTTTCCAAGACAGCCGCCGTGCGACCCATGCCAAGAATGCTTCTCGAGGCTTCTTCCCCAAGGGCAAGTTCAAAGGCAAACCATCTTTTGGAAAGAAAGGTGGAAAAGGAAAAGGGCTTGGTTCGAGACCTTCATCATCGACTTCGCCTATGGCATCTTCACCGGTGATGGCCATCCAAGGTGGCGGAAAGCCGGGATCCCCTGGCTACCAAGGTTGCTTCATTTGTGGAGCAAAGGATCATGACTACCGCTCGTGTCCTCGTCGGTCACGGGGCGGCAAAGGTGGCAAGGTGTTCATGGTGACTGATGAGCACGAATCTGTGGAGACCTTTGTTTGCCACCCTCTTTCACATCCGGAGCGGCCTCTGGAGATCATGGTCGCTGATGAGATTGGATCCCCAGAGGTGGAAGGCTATGGAGTGCTCGACACAGGAGCGACAGAGACTGTTTCAGGGTTGGCTGCCCTGGAATGGATCATGCACAAACGGCACCAGTCAGGATCTGATGCCTGCCCAACAAGATGTTCAAGTTCGGCAACGGCATGACCCAGAAGTCTGAGAGTATGATTCTTTTGCCTCAGCGCTTGGGCAACCACCGCCTGTCGCTCGGCATTTACACCTTGGAAGCTCAAGGTGTCCCTGTTTTGGTTGGCATTCGCACGCTCACCAAACTCGGTGCGCTCATTGACTGTGGCAGATCTGCCATGGTCCTGACGGCGATTGATGCCTCCCTCCTGGTTCCATTGAGGAAATCCTCTTCGGGGCATTTGGTGATGGACCTCAGCCATGACTGGTTGAGTGAGGGCACCCGTATCCTCTTCACGACCGACACTGCACCAACGAAGTCTGAGGAATACATGTGCTCGCAGCCTTCTCCGTCGTCGTGTTTCATGATCCATGAGTCAGAACAGTCTTCACATGCCGCCACTTCGAGTTTGTCGGTTTTGCTTGATGATTTTGAGTTGGACATGTACAAGAGTCTTCACGGGCATGCTGCAGATGAGTTTTTGAGTGAATGTTTTTCAGTTCGTTTTTCTTCGACCACCTCCACTTCTTTGAGACCATCCTTGAACACTGGAGCGAATGACGCTGACCTTGAGGCTCAAGAGACATCAATGTCGTGGAAGGCTCTGACCCTTCTGGCCTCCACCGCGGTCAACTTCGCCTTGCTGGGTAGCCATGTCCCAAGCTGCTGCGTCGAAGGCCAAGAGCCCGCCAGCGGCCTCCACCAAGGAGAAGAAGAAGGCTACGTCCAGCAAGGACGACAGGTACGACGAGACTCGTACGGTGCTCAGCGATCCACGAGATCCCCGGACCTTGGGACCACCGTGCCATGGTCAGCGCGATCCTGCTCCGGCATACAAGGGATCGGTCACGGGCTCCAACGGCCATGCAAAATGGGTCGGCTGTGCGAAGTGCCTCCTCCGCCTGTCGTACACGCCGGCTTACGGAGCAACAGGTCTGCACAGGCAGGCCGGTCCCCTGCCGGAGGACACGAAGCACCAGATCGAGGAACTTGGAGAGAAGGCTCCATACAACCCCTTGTTGAAGAATCAGGCAGTGGGCCTGGACGGAGCCGAGCGTTCCTTGCTCACCAAGCTCGATCACATCCGTGCTCGCAAAGCAGCGGCAGGGTACTATGCTCCTCCAACTCCGAGCACCAATGTGACCTCCAGTCCGGGAACCCCTACGGCAACAGAGAGGGCATCTCCAGCAGATGCAGAGGAACTCTCACAGGTGCCTGGGAGCAAATCCCGTCGAGCTGCAGATCTTCCGGCCGAGCAGGTGGAGTACGAGGATCGATCTCACCGATCGTGGTCGCCCGTGAGCCCTCCCTCCGGGGGAGGAGAAGCCAGGTCAGTGTGAACTTCGAGGAGTCTGTAGGTCACTACGATGTTGAGGACCCGCAGGGTGATTTGACCTCCAATGACGACATCCTCATGAATTCGAATAAGCCGATCTCACCGAATGTCAGATTTCTGAAGAATGCCCAGGTTCCACCGAATGTCAAAGTCCCTCCGAACCAGTTCAAGACTGAGAATGCCCATGGCATGAAGGTTGGAGAAGCATTTGATTCCTTCTCAGCGGACGGACTACAACCTGGTGAACTTGAAGGTGAAGATCGCACCATGACTCCATTCCCACGAAAGGAGTTCGCTTTCGTGACGGAAGCTATGAATGAGCTGGTTGAAGAAGGCGATATGATCTTCAAAGCTCATGGCGGAATCACGTCCCTGGCGCAATGGGACGTCATGGAATTGTGTTGTGACCCCACCAGCTTGTTGATCGAGGAAGTTATCAGGCAAGGTGGTCGAGCAGGGCGTGCTGGATTACACAACCAATGTGACCTGACCAAGCCTGAGGGAGTTGAGCGAACCTTGGCACTACTTCGCCAACATCGACCACGTTGGATTTGGGTCAGCTTTCCTTGTGGCCCTACCTCGGCAGTTCAAGCTCTCAATGAACGCACCCCTGAAGGAAAAGTCAAGAGTGCCTACCGGAAAAGGCATGCGAGAAAAGTTCTTCGAGGTGGACTACGAGTTCTACAAGAACACCTCTCCATGGATGGCGAGATCGCCTGGGAATGGCCGAGATTCAATAAGGCATGGCAACTTCCTGAAGTGGTTGCATTTTGGGAAGCTCTTCAGCAATGTGACCGTGCTCACGAAGTGCTTGGCGATGGCTGTATGTTTGGCCTCACGTCTCCAGATGGCCCTGTGAAGAAGCCATGGAGGTTTATGACCACAAGAGCACGAGCTTTGGCTGGTTTGGCAAGACTTTGTGATGGTTCGCACCACCACGTCCCTTGCCTTGGACAACGTGCTCGGGCCTCCGCCTACTACACCAAGCAGTTGTGCCACATTGCGGTCAAAGGCATGCTGGAACCCTCCGAGCTCATTGGAGGGATTGTTGAAGTTGAGCCTGATCCCCAGGTGTTGGAGAAGCTCACACCTCAGGAACTACAACATCTCATGGAGACAGTGCGCAAGCTTCATCGTCTCTGCGGCCATCCAAACAATCGTGCCTTGCTGAAGCTCCTACGTGCAAGAGGAGCCAGTGAAGAACTTAAAGCCGCAGCTCTACAGTTGGCTTGCCCTGAATGTCAAGAGAGCAGAACGGCAACGCCTGCCACCAAGGTGTCTTTAGAGCGAGAGGATACCATTTGGAAGACACTTCAGATGGACGCCTTCTACTTCAGGCATGCTAAGCAGGTGCATCACTTCCTCCTCCTGCTCGATGAGGCTAGCTCCTTTGCCGTGGTGAGAGAGATCAAGGTTCACCACGAAGATGAATCTGAGAACATCTCAACCCCAGAGGTCATCACTGCTCTGGAGGAATCTTGGTGTCAAATCTTCGGCTACCCGGCACGCATTAGATGTGATGCTGAAGGGGCATTTCGCGGCACAGCTCTCGCAATGTGGTGCTCCGAGCGTGGCATTGAGATGACTCATGTTCCGGCTGAACATCATGCCGCCACGGGAGCTGTTGAGAAAGCCATTGGAGAGCTTCGCTGGAAGATGGAAACCTTTCTCCGGAACGAGCCCATTGAACCTCGACGCGCCGCAAGTGCAATGGTCCAAGCTCACAACCATGTGATTCGCGTGGGTGGTTTTGCTCCTGCGCAATGGGCATTTGGGCGATCGGAGAGCGTGTCAGTGAATCCTGCAGAGGCATGCTCCGAAGGAACACCTGGACACGCTATGGCTGAAAGTCTGAGGCTCCGAATTGAAGCAGAACATCTTCACAACAAGCTCAGTGCTGATGCTCGCATTTCGCGAGCGAAGAACAGCCGCTCCAAGCCTGCCCGACAGTTCTTGCCTGGAAATGTTGTCTACTACCAGCGCCATAAGGTTCCTCGACGTGCTCCTGCCAACGAGGATGTGGACATGCCCCGCATGCGGATTGCTCGCTGGTATGGGCCTGCTAGAGTCTTGGCCTGTGAGACAAGGGTGGACAGTTCCAGCACTTCTCGAATGCCCTCAAGCGTTATTTGGTTGGTAAGCTGTGGACGCTTGCTTAAGGCTCACATCGACCAGATTCGGCATGGCAGTGAACGAGAATTGCTGATTGCCAACTCCTCTGGCACGATGGCCATGCCATGGACCTTTACAATGATGAGCACTTCACTCCATAAGGGCGCCTTTGAGGACCTCACAACTTCGAAGGCTGAGCGATTTGAAGCCAAAAGGAGACAAACCTTTCGCCCATCTCACCAAGATGGCAAGAGGCTGAAAACTGTAAGAGAAGAGGAAGATCCTGATGATCTTGCCAGCTCCTCGTCTGAAGAACTTCTTCCTGACTCGGAGGTGCACATGGATCCAACTTTGAAAGAAGGAATGCACCCCGACGATTCAGATGAGCTGGACATCGATCGCTTGCTGAACGACCCCTCCTACATGCCACTTCATCCTATCGAACCTCCTGACGCTCCCATGGAAGAAAGCAGAGATTCTGCCGGAAAGAGCTTCCAGCATCAGAGGAAGCGACATGAGATGGAGGATAGACCACACCATGCCAAGTTCCCGAAGAAGTACCAGGACCCTGACCTAATTGGCTGGTGCTCCAACATGGAGAATGACTTCATCCTGTCGGTGACCATCGACGCACCGGCCAATGAAGATGAGTGGAGGCAGATCTTGAAAGGGCCAAAGAAATTTACCTCCAAGGCAGTCAAGAAGGGCTGCGAAGTGGCTTGGCACAAGCTGAATCCCGTCCAGAGGCAAGCTATGCTGGAGGCAAAGATGTTAGAGGTGGATTCCTGGCTCGCCAATCGAGTTTGTGAAAAGGCTGGAGCATCAGTGCCCAAGTCCAGGCTCATGAAAATGAGATGGGTCTTAGTGTTTAAGGCCGTGGACGATCCAAATCAGCCCAACCGAGTCAAAGCGAAAGCCCGCATCGTCATCTTGGGCTTCTCTGACCCCGACCAAGAGTTCCTGGACAAGGCTGCGCCAACTCTTTCAAGACGCAGCAAGATGCTGTTGCTGAACTTGGCATGTCATCGCCATTGGCGCACCATCAAGGCTGACGCCAAAGCTGCCTTTCTCCAGGGCTCCGAATCTCAACGGAGCCGAGGAGTGTTTGCGCTCCCTGTGAAGGAGCTTGGTGACAAGATGAACTGTGGCCCCAAGGACACCGTCCGCCTTCTGCGAGCTGCCTACGGCCTTGTTTCAGCACCCCGTGAGTGGTACCGTGATGTCGACAAGATTGCGACGACCACTTGTGGCATGCATCGACTGGTATGCGAGCCATGCCTGTGGGTGTGCAAAGATGAACATGGCAAAGTCCAGGGCGCCGTTGCCAGTCACGTTGACGACTTCATTGTCGCCGGCAACGAAGACAATGCTTTGTGGCATGAAACGCTGCAAAAGTTTCATCAAGCTTTGAACTGGAGTCCCTGGGAACCAGATCCCTATCTGCATTGTGGAGTGGAGATCCATCAACAGAGCAACTACAGTTTCCACCTGGACCACTCCCAGTATGCCTCCCAGATCAAGCAGATTGACTTGGACAAGTCCACCACTGAGGTGACGCCTCAAGAGCTCTCACAAGCTCGGGCCGTCCTTGGCTCGATTCAGTGGCGTGTCAGTCAGACAGCACCTCATCATGCTGCCCGCCTTTCCTTGCTGCAGTCCATGCTGCCTCACAGCCGGCATTCTAAGGATGTGCTCCACCAGATCAACAAACTGGTACGCGAGGTTTACTCGCAAAGAGATTTGTCGGTGAAAGTTCAGCAGCTCGACGCCATGTCAGACGACGGCCTGACGATGATCGTCTGGACAGATGCAGCTGTGGCCAACAGGCCAGATCTGGCCTCGACAGGTGGCTATGTGGTGGGTCTCTGCCACAAGAGGATCTTGGATGGTGAAAGATCACCAGTCAACCTGGTGGCCTGGCGCAGCGGCAAACTGCACCGCACAGCGCGCAGCTCCTTGGCAGCAGAGCTTCAAGCTCTAGGAGAAGGTGAGCAAGAGCTCATGTTTTGCAGAGCTTTGTGGGCTGAGCTCCTTGGCCATGAGATGAACCTGTTGCACCCCGAGCTCACGACCACCAAGGTGAGCGCAGCAGCTGTCATCGACGCCAAGAGCGCCTTTGATGCCTTTCACCAAGGCGATGGAGCAAGTGCAGCCTTCTCCATGAAGGAGAAGTACTCGGCGCTCGAGCTTCTCGCAGTTCGCGAGAACATGACCAAGCAGAAGACCAACCTGCTTTGGGTCAGTTCAGATGCCCAACTAGCTGACGGCCTCACCAAGGCCAGCGCGGCCGACCTGATGAGGATGTTCATGGCCAAAGGTCAGCTGTGGAACGTGAAGTACGACCCAGGCTTTGTTGCTGCAAAGAAGAAGAAGCGGCAGCTGCCTGAGAGCCAACCGGAATTTGACCCTGAGCTCATCGAAGATGAGACCTGGTCCTCGATGATGCAGCGGTGGAAGGGATCTAAGGCGAAAACCTTTCGCCCATGTGATTCTGTTTGCTTTCAGCATTTGATTCACGAACCTCGCACGTCATGTTCGCCATCGATCCATTCCGCCGCCATTTAGGGGACCCTTTCGCCTGACGCCTTTTTCAAGGCGACCCGCTACGTGTTTTGCACTGGCCGCCATACGCTGGTGGCACTTGAACCTCTTGGAGCGCACCTCGGCGCTTCGACCCGGAAAAGACCGCTGGCAGAGCAACCTTTTCGACTTCGTGCTGTGTGCTTTTCACTTCCTTTGTCGGTGGTGGTCCGCATCCACCTGTTGTTTGGGCTACCAGTATCACACTGATAAAAGCAGTTCGAGGGAGTCGAATAACACTGAGGGTTCTTCAAAGACCCCCCCCGAACCAGACTGAGAGGAGTACAAGCTTTCTTCGTGGTATGTCTTGGCCTTTGCTACCCATTACAATTACGTGCAAAAAACAAGTATAACCTACTTGCTGCTACTAAATACTGGCATTGCTACAAATCTCATCTTCTTCAACAAACAACTTGAGGATGGAGGCCATCGCTAGTAGGTTGGAGGCCATCAGGCATCGCTCTTAGGTTGGTGGCCAGCGCTAGTAGGTTAGAGGCCATCACTTCTAGGTTTGAGGCCATCGCTAGTAGGTTGGAGGCATCGCTCTTA
>CAXAMN010005736.1:222218-239292 GCA_963970005.1 Durusdinium trenchii
GCATCGCTTCTAGTAACAAGTGCCTTACTAGTAGTAACAAGAAGCTATTAGAAACAAGTGCATCGCTTCTAGTAACAAGTATTTTGCGATATTTTCTCCCAAAAGAGGCGTCCGACGGCCAGAACTCCATCATCCGCCTCGGACTCCGGTGGCGGACGGACAAACCGGGCGGACACGAACGGATGGATGACGACGGATGACAGGCACTTGTTACTACTAGTAAGGCACTTGTTTCTAGTAGCGTGGCACCTGTTTCTAGTAGCGTTCTTGTTCCTAGTAGCGATGCACTTGTTCCTAGTAGCGAACCTTGTTACTACTAGTAAGGCACTTGTTACTACTAGCGAGGCACTTGTTACTAATGGATGGATGACGACGGATGACAGGTCGCCCAGCTGAAATTCGCCTGGCTCTGGACATCGCTCGTCCTGACGCTCCTCTTTGACCGCTTGGAGCTGAGAGGGGTTGCGGCGAAGAGGAGCGTACCACAGCGAAGTACTGTGACCTAAGTGATATAAGTAACGCAAACACCTTGATTGAACTTACTTATATATAAGTTATTGTTGATCGATTTTTTTCATATTTTTTCTGTAGATGTCTTTTCTTTCCCTTGAGCCTTCGAACGGAGCTGACTGAGCCAAGGGAATGTACGGGAAGATGGATTCTGGAATGGATGGGATGAGCGTACCATCGTGGTGGCCTGCTCTTGGCACTCCCTGCGGACATTGACCGATCCAGAGCAGCGACATGATCGAGCGGCTGTGGATCTAGGATCATCTAAGAACTGCCCAAATAGGCACTTGTTACTAGAAGCGATGCACTTGTTACTACTGAGCCCTGCACGTGTCAGAACCTGACAGTTTTCCGGCTCAAGTGGCATGCCCGCTGCTATGATTAGCGTTTGTAGTCATGGCAGCTGCATGTCACAAGGCTCTGCCGCTCTACTATCGGACCTTGAGGAGAATAGGTTTCGCGAAACACAGGGTGAGGATAGCAGGGTGCTTATAGATTTCCAGCAGGTGCTTACAGAAGGCCGGTTTTGAGATGTGGAGAGTTATTCGGTTGGAAGCCGCTCTTAGGTTGGAGAGTAAAGACGATTTCCAATTGGCATCCGTCTTCTGCAGGACTTGTCCGAGGTGTTGCCATTGAAGTTCAGCCAGCGCGGCTGCTTGGGCCTATGTGGTCAAGGTCCCAACTCCTTGCTAGAGAACATGCCAGCCAAAGCCGGGAAACCCGGCAACCAAGCTGTGAATCGTTTGGACTCCTTCAGCAAGGTCCTAGCAATGGTCAAGAAGTTCCTCCGAGCCCAAGGTTTCTGGGAAGCGCAAACGAGCGAAGAAAACAGGACGAGAAACCGAAGAAAGAACACCTGAAACGAAACCCAATGCAAGGAATGCAAACAGTTTTGACTTTAGTGAAGCTTTGACGTACAGACCTGATTTCCTCCCAAAAATCTAGGAACCAGATCATTCAGCGTGATCCTTTCTGCCTTTCTGGGTTCCAGGGAGTAGCGACTTAAGCTTAGTAGCGACTCCTAACCTCGACGAAAGGAAGCCTACGTCCGAACCGCCCGCCTCCATCGCCGCCGAGGTGCTGAGTTTGCTGTGCCTGAAGAAGTTTTAACAAGAGCTCGCTTCAAATCAGATGCCATGAGGCTCTTGAGCAAGAGTCCGTTCCGCCCACAACACACCCTGGATGACATGCAGGGAGCCATCGAATCGCTCTCAAAAGCGCTTGACATGGAAGATCGATTGATCCACGGATCTGGGGCGATCACGACGGATCGTCATCTGAGTCGATCACGTGTTTTTGATCTTCTGCTCCTTCGCGGCAAGGCCTGGGGTCGCCTGTGTTTGGCCAAGCTGAACTCCGACACCGACGTGGAAGCCCTGGTCACCGCAGCGCTGCACGATTTTGGCCGCGCCCTGCTTGAGAAGCCCAGATCCTTCGAAGCACTGGTTGAAGCGGCACATATCTATGCATTTAGTGGTCAAACTACAAGAGCTGTGGAGTTCTATGAGAAAGCCATAGATCTCATGAAGACCTCCGGTACCACCCACGAGTCTGCTCGCTTGCAGCGTCGAGTGGAGCGGCTCAAAGCAGGAGGATCGATCGAAGTAGACACAGGTGACGGCAGCGGCTTGTGGAAAGTCGAAGAGATCACCGGCGTCACGGCCGACACGTGTGTCTATCATTTGCGTCTCGGCCGATCACCAGGGAATCCTCATCCCTATCCGGAAAGTGCATGGCATATTCAAGTCTTTCTGGGCTCCACCGTTCGAGAATATACACCCATCTCGTCTGTGAGCGATTGGGAAGACGGGTCGTTGGATCTCTTGGTCAAGACATACCCGGATGGCACGGTGTCACGCTTCTTTGGTACCTTACGAACGGTACAAGAAGCCAGAGACCTCGCGCTGCAGAACTATGCGCCTTTGGAGGAGCAAAACTGCTGGGTTCGTGTCTCTGCTCCACTCTTGACACTGCAATTGCCGTCCTTCTCCGAAGGCGGCAAGATAGTGGGACCAGTGGAAGATCTTGGCATCATAGCAGGTGGTACTGGAATCGCTCCAGCTCTGCAAATTCTCTCTGAATGTCTTCCTGGCAAATCACTAAACTGTAGGGCAGTCTTGCTGTATTCCAGCCGGAGCCTGCAGGATATTTTGATGTTGGATGAGCTTAGGGCTATTCAAGAGGCATCAGCTGGACAGGTTCGGGTGGTACACACTCTGACAGCTGTCAAGGATGTATTGCAGAGGCTTCAGACACGCTGCTATTTCTCGGGGCGTCATGGTCACTTTCTGGAGGACCACAGACCAGATCCTCCACAGGAACTGCTTCTGGGACATATTAATCGGGACATGCTTCGAAAGGTCATGCCACCACGAGGCCGTCAGGTGCGAATTCTAATCTCTGGACACTTGGACTTCTTCGACCAGGTCGATTCTTTTTTTTGGGTAAACCTCTTTTAAAACAACATGAAGTTTCAAACATATGGTTCGTTTCCCCCAAATTCTAGGAACCGAGCTCACGAGCTATCCATCCAGTTACTAGGAGCTTCCTATTGCTCGAGCTTACGCCCCTACCTAATTAAAACAGTGCCTAACTCATTAAGTAAGACCGGGCTCAGAAAAGGAAAAGTATCTTTTGGACAATTCTCGAGCTGCCTTGGACTTGTGGAGCTGAGGACCCCAAGGGTTACTTGATACTGCAAAGGAATCTTTGATGTCCTTGGGCTATCCTCTCGATCAGCTCGTGTTCTTGCGTGCTACAGCACAAAGTCAGAAGCCTGAAATCATGTCCGATTCTGAGAGTGACTCCTCACCTGAGCCGGTAGCCATACCAACGATTTCTGTTTCACATGTTGCCTCTCCCGGGGATTTGCTGAAAGAACAGATCAGCCAAAGCCAAAGTGACAGTTCTTCGGTCAGTGCCGCCCCAAGTCTGACCTTTGCAGATCGCGTGCGCCTGGCCAGTACAAGACGTGCGGTTGTCTCGAAGTCTTGTTGTCTGCTTTGGTTGTCTGATGAGTCTGCAGATATCGCTCTTATACCACAGTATTTGGATCTCATGATAGTTTTTGCTAAAAACGGTCCAAAGACAAAACGTGCCAAACAACGTGCAGAAGAGAAAAACGGAAAAGACAGACAAAAGATCTAAGGAGGGACAAACATGATAGTATCATGAGTCCAATCATCTGTGATCATTTTGTCGTGCAACAGATACTGACCCGACATCGTCTCTAAGTTCGATGAAGTGCTCGCATGCAAAACGGGGGTCAACCGCACTCCTTGCACTCCTTTCGTTTCTTTTTCGATGTGCCAGGGTTTGCAAGGGCTGGTCGACCTTCCTTGTTCTGAAAAGCCTCGACTCTGTGCTGAAGAACATTGGCGAGGCCAGGACCCGCCTCACCACCCCGGGTGGTTTCGTGGCCGAACCTGCCCAGGCGGTAGCAATCCTGGTGATCTATGTGTTTGACGTGTTCATTGCAGATGCTGTTTGCTCCTCAGCATACCGGCAGCAACATGTTGCTCCAGAGCACAGTTTCTCCAGAGCACAATCAGGATGTGCAGGCGCAAACAATCCAAATGAAGCAACAGGCTTCATTTGAGCATATACTATATGAGATCGAACATGATGAAGAGGTCATCGCTCAAGCCAATTGGGCGGCCATCGCTCATCGCTCTGTTCCCGTACTCCACTGTCAGGTCTCGGACTACTTGCCGGTGCACGGAAAGGAGTTTCACGTCTCGACATGCCTCATGGTTCCTTGGACAATTCATCAATGTGCTTGATGTTTTCCGTTCGTGAAAAACGCAAGCAGCTCTTTCACATAAAAACACGTTCGCAGGAACGTAACAGGAATCCCTTGCTACTAGCATTAACCCTTTCTTTCCTACCCCTTACTAGCAGGGCACTTTCCTTGCGAAGAGGCCTCACATGGCCCCAAGCTGAAGCGGAGAAGAGCCTGATTTGCGACGTCTTAAAGCTGCAACTTCAGATCCAAACACCGAGGCAGTGCCCAATCAAAGATCCGACGAGCATGCGCGCGTCACATGAAACAGAATGCAACCGACGAAAAGCCGAGCGAAAAGCCGAGAGGATCGTCTTTCTCGAGACGAGTTTTCATCCAAACATGGTTCCGTTCGTAGCGTCTGATCGCTCCGTTCGTAGTAAGGCCAGGAGCCCCGAACGTAGCGTCTTGTTCCTAGATATTACATGATAATAAAAAAAGTGCCACGCTAGTAGTAACAAGTGCCTTACTAGTAGTAACAAGAAGCTATTAGTAACAAGTGCCACGCTAGTAGTTACATCAATTGTATTTGCCAGGCCGCAAGTGCATGGCCACAGATGCCCGCAGGACGGTTGCATCGTTTCGCCAGCCTTCGAACTGTGTGCACACATTTGGCAGTGCGCATTTGCAACGCCAGCTTTACCTCGCCAGCTCTGCATCTTGCAGATCCGCCATCGGACCTTGAAATGGGAAACCTTAGGTCTACCATGGTCCACTTCTTGCTACAGCCAGACATAGCCAGACTGCAGTTTTCTTTTCCTTTTAAATACATCCGTGTCTTCCATTGTTTTTGGGGCCAAGGTTTTGGTCATCGTTCTGACGGTCATTAGCTACACTCTTGCTCCTTCACGGTCAAAGTCAGCGTGAGAGCGACTCGCTCGCAGAGCTCCCAGACGGCTGTGATGCCGATGCCGGAGGTCACTGGGGGTTGCTCAGCGCCTTCGAGCTTTGAGGAAATGCTTATGTGGCTTACGTCGTTTCATTTTGCTAAAAAGGAATGTGCAGAATGGTTTTTGAATGTGCGAAGTGAAGGAGAACGCAAAGACTCGTCACACATTCGAGTCTTTTCTTTTTGTCTTTCCGAAACATTTTGTTTGGACTCGTTGTCGCTGTGGCACGTTGGCTACTTGGCTCAAAGAGTTGATGGAATGCGTAGCTCTAGGTTCGAAGAACTCATGGAAAGGGGTTAACGAAGCGACCCTGACTGGGTTGACCTGCATGGACAAGGATGTCAAGGCCGGGGACGAAACACATGGCGACTTTGGTGTCCAACCGGCGTGTTCGGTTTCTTCGAAAGAACAGAAATCGATCAAGCCTTTGCGGCAAGAGGCCAACATATGGATCCATATGTTGTTTTCTTTTTTAAAGCCTGCTCATACCCAATTTTCTTAAGTCCGCGGCTACTTATATAGTTAAGTAAGGGTTAAGACGGTTAAGGCATCAATTAAGTAAGGGCTAAACAAACTACTAGGTAAGCTTCTACTAGTCAACCGAACGGACGCAGAATAGCTCACGCACCCTTGAAGAAGCGCTCGCGCTATTCATTTGGGTTCCTAATCGCTTCTTGTTCCTAGTAGTAAGGCCAGGAGCCCCTAGTAGCGTCCGATCGCTCCTAGTAGCGATGCCAGAAGCCCCTAGTAGCGAGCATTGTTCCTAATAGCTTCTTGTTCCTAGTAGCGATGCCAGGAGCCCCTAGTAGCGAACATTGTTCCTAATAGCTTCTTGTTCCTAGTAGTAAGGCCAGGAGCCCCTAGTCGCTCCGAGTAGCGATGCCAGAAGCCCCTAGTAGCGAACATAGTTCCTAATAGCTTCTTGTTCCTGAGACGTTTTTCCCCAAAATTGTCAACTGCAAGGAACGCCTTCTTTCAAACATTGTTCCGTTCGTAGCGTCCGATCGCTCCGTTCGTAGTAAGGCCAGGAGCCCCGAACGTAGCTTCTTTTTCCCATTTTGTCGCGGAATTCAATTCAACTTCATCACATATGTGTTGCAGTTGCCAAGGAACGCCTTCTTGGTTTTAGATCCGGCACTGTATACCCAACAGATGGACCTTCTAGCCAAACAAGACACACACAGACAACAATCATGATGCATCATCATTCGTCCTCTGTTTGCACGCTCACCTTTAGCATCTTTCTGATCTCACGTGTCCAATTGGTGAACTCATCAAATCCGAATTCTTGGAATGGCTCCACCATTTAAGCTTTGCTTTTCTTTCTCTTTTCCGTGTTCCTTTTCCTTGCTTCACTGGACTGACTTTGCTTTGTACTGACGTGTGCAATCAGGCTCCGCCGACCTTGGCTGATGTGGACGACGAGGACGTTTCTACGGAGATCTTCTTGGGAGTGGTGAAGTCGTATAACGATCGTCGCGGATTTGGCTTCCTCGCCTGTACAGAGACCGCAGACCAATTTGGACGCGATGTCTACATGCCTAAGGCCAGGCCATCGGTCGTAGGTTGGAGGCCAAAGCTAAGAAGTAACCTAAAATAGTACAACTATGTACAACTATTTATATTACAAAACACATAATTTGATGATTACTTTTTGGCTGGATCTTTGGGACAGTTCCTTTTGTCGAGCAAAACTGACAGGCAGAGGCAACTATGGCTGCTTTGCTCGCCACAGGCATAGACAGAGAAACCGCCTTCACTATGGTCATGACTGGGTCTGACACTTAGAACTGGCCGGCTGTCCGATTTGACGACACCATGTGTAGGAGGCCATCGCTACTAGGGTGGAGGCCATGTGTACCGTTCAGACTGCAGGAACACTGCAGCAGCAGCTTGTAGTGCTGCGCTGGCAGCTGCTTGCCATGGGCCAGAAGCTTCGAAAGCAGCGGCTGCGGCATGTGCTGCCAGCTCAAAAGAAGAAGGTGAAAAATCCTCCGCGCCACGTTTGGCTGAAGAGGATTTGGTCTTCTTCCGTGTACGGAAATCTATTGAGGGATATCCTCAAGCAGTATGCGTGCAACGTCTGCATAAGCTGACGGGAAGTGTGCTACATCCACCCGAAGAAGGCGGTCGTCCTGGCACCATCAAGAGCGAAGAGGCCGTCGTTGCGAGCGAGCGACGAGTCGACAGTCCAAACAAAAACGACGTTGCGATGGCCTCCAAGCTAATAGCGATGGCCTCCAACCTACGGCAAGCTCTTTTGTCGTGTTTCTATGTTTACTTCGACAGTCCTTTCTTTCTCTGTTTCTTCTTTCTTTAGACTTTAGACTCTAGACCTTTGGGTCTGTGGAGATGACATTTAGTCCCCAACACTGAAGCAGCATCTGAGTCCCTTTGCAGGCTACTGCTGTCTGCGGGCGAAGGGAGGCCCGTGCTGTTTGGACGATGCATTTTCCAACCTAATAGCCATGGCCTCCAACCTAAGAGCTACCATTCGATGCCCTTTCATTGCGGATTTCGGAATCAGATCCCATTCGTCCTGCAGAGGTCTTTTTTGACTTTGAAGCAGCTGGACAGTTGCGCACAATCCCTGGAGACTTGGTGAGTTTCTGTATTCCAGAGGCGCTGGAGGGTCGTAGAAGTCTTTCTCTTCAGATGATTTGAATATCTTTGCGTTCTTGTCAAAGGCACTAGTAGCTTCTAGCTACTAGTAGTAATGCCCTTGTTACTAGAGCCCGCTAGGTTTTGTTCCAAACATCCAATTTGGAGGCTGAGAGCAAGATTGGGCAGGAGTCAGTTAGGCCATCTGAGCCTTTTGCCAGAATGGTGTGCTTATCCTCCACCACTCGGCCGCAGGGCACTGTCTTAGGCTGCTTCACCCTGGACTTGCCCAGGACAAGGAGCGATGATCTGCCAGGATATCGACCAAACTTGCGGTTGCCATGCCATGCGTTTGGAGACAAGCTGGTTTTAGCAGGGCTTCCTTCGGATTTGGACGAGACCGAACTCATGAAGTTCTTTTCAAAACAAGGTGCCAACAATGCCATTGTGGCACATGCCAGGGACAGGAGCTTTGCATCTGTGACCTTTTCGAGCATCGTGGATGTCGCCCGTTTTCTGAGCCGCATTGCTCATGCATACGCAGATGAGAAGGGCACCCTGATCGCGAGGCTGTTGTCCAAAACGACCAGTATGGAGGAGATCCCAACGCTTCCCGCTTTACCAGCACCCACTCTGTCGACCAGAGATGCTGATGCGGAGCTGGAAGCAGGGAGTCTCATGGTCCTTTGGTCACCTTTGGTTTTGGCCGTAGGATACACCGTGGAGTTGAGGCCTGTTGGCAGCAACTCATCCTGGTCTTCGGTGGATGTAACTTCCAAGAAGCTAGGGGCAGTAAGCAATCGCTTTGACCAGAGCTGCTCCTCTTGCGTGGTCAATAGTTTACAGATCAGCACTGCTTACGAGGCGCGCATCTCCTATTTCACGAACTGCCAGACGATTTCTGAAGCGTCGGATCCTTCCAAGCCATGTCTTCCATCCCAAGGGAACCAAGATCCCAAGGGCAAGGTGGCCAAGAGTGTGACACCAAGTGGACCAAGTGCCTCCAATCCGGAAGGCTATTCGAGCCTGCTTGGCACAAGCGGCAGCTTGCCCTTAGCAAAGCCGCCAGCACCGCCAGCATTCACTCCAGGTCACCTTCCACCTCTTCATCCACCGCCACACCCTCACCATCCATCACTGTGGTCTTCCTGGACTCCGGAAGTCTATCCTCCAGATCCAGGTGTCCAAGCTGAGATCATTCGTTCTTTGTAGCGACCGATCGCTCCACTTCTAGCGTCCGATCGCTCCTAGTAGTAAGGCCAGGAGCCCCGAACGTAGCCTTCTTGTTCCTAGTAGCGAGGCCAAGAGCCCCTAGTAGCGTCCTTGTTGGAATATTTGGACATATTTGTTCAACAATGTTTCAAAGGCATGTCTTGAACGCGAGCAATGACCAGACGTGCGATATGTGATATGTCTGTAAAATCGGCATAAGTTAGGATCGGAACTTGGTTCCCCCACCCAGCAAGGTGCTTCAGAATGCATCCATATATCATATTCGCACTTCACATTCTAGGAGCGATCGGACGCTACTAGGGGCTCCTGGCCTTACTACTAGGAACAAGGACGCTACTAGGGGCTCCTGGCATCGCTACGAACGGAGCATCGACCCAAATTGGAGCTGGCACGGCACCCCGCGCTGAGGTTACACGGCGCAAACGTGGCGTTCGCCCACGGGGCTGGTGGTGCCGCCGCCCGCTGCACCGGAGCTTTGCCCGGCCGATGAGTACGGCTTTTCTCTGTCAGTGCGGCTGGGGGCCCCGAATTGAACCGAAACAACAGGAACGGCTAAAGGGCTAAAGGTCTCGAGAGTGGTCTGAAAAGACACATGAAAAAAGCGAAAGACAAACACAAGACATCTCAAGAGGTCCAGAGACATCTATATAAAGGTCTAAAGAAAAAAGCAAAGCAACGATAAACCAAACATGTTCTATTTTGTGGTAGTCATAGGTTGTGTCCGCTGCACGCTCTTGAGCAAAATAATGTATTGTTGGTATATAGTAAGATCTTTCATGGAGACAAAACAAAACCAGCTCCTTCACTCTCAACTGAATGTTCCTGTCCTTAGCAGGTCTAGCAAGCCTTGTTCGGCTTTTCATGCGACAGGTGGCCAGCTGTTCTTCAAGCAGCTGCCTATGTGGTTGAATTGCGTGAGGCTGACTGAGAAGCGAAGGGTCAAAAACTCACCAAAAAAGGATATTCACAAGTTCTGGGAGAGTTTATTTGTTTGGATTCTCAAGTTTGGCTTTGCCAAATGCCAAGAGCAGGGCAGCTCTTTTTTGCGTCAGCCGGCAGACCGGCGGTCAGTGATTCTCAGACACATGAGACACACCGCCGTCCAGGCTGGCACCACCGTCTCTGAGCGATTCCAGCGAACCGCTCCCGAGGCAGATTTTCTCCAATCGCTCCAAGCCTAGTAGCTTCTTGTTACTACTAGTAAGGCACCTGTTACTACTAGCGTGGCACTTGTTACTACTAGCTTCTTGTTACTAGTAGCAAGAATGCTCTTAGTAGCGATGCCAGGATCCCCTAGTAGCGTCCTTGTTCCTAGTAGTAAGGCCAGGACCCTAGTAGCTTCTTGTTATGTTCGTAGCGATGCCAGGAGCCCCTAGTAGCGAACATTGTTCCTAGTAGTAAGGCCAGGAGCCCCTAGTAGCTTCTTGTTACTAGTAGAACATCATGCAGTTCTTCCCTCTTTGCTATTTTTGTAAAGGTTGGAGGGCATTTCGGCATTCCTATATAGGTTGGAGGCTTCCACAGGCAAGATCACCTGCTGATCGCAAGCCAGGCGAAGCTTGGGACCTTGGTGGAGCTGCGAGTTGGAGGCTTGCGGCCAGGACACTGAGATCCATTCCTCAAACCGAAGTTGACAAACTGACCGTGTGTACTACTCAAGCGTGCGCGCATGCAAGTATTAACGGGTAAATGTTTTCTGGAAGAAAGCCGACATCGGCCCAACGTTTCTTGAGCATGGAGCTTGAGTGCATGTTGGATGGGAAGCTGAAATGATGACTTGGTACGATAAACGCTGTGCAAGACAAGTCTGGGTGAATCATTGGTTGGCCCGTTGGGGAAGAAACACTGAAGGCCTCACCAATTGCAGGACCTGCACCTGGCCGGATCTACTGTGCTCAGGCCTGCTGGATGCAAAGGTCAATTTGAAGTCGTCAACGCAGGTCACTAATTCGGGCGCGGGTTTTCCACCTGACCTGGAAGGGCATGACCAAGGGTTGCAGCACATATATAGGTTGGGAAACCTGCATTTGGGGAGCAAGGAACTCTCACAGGACTGAGGAGGACAGGAACACAATCAAACACAAACGAGACAGACTTCACAGAAGAAGGCGAAAGAATCTGGATAATGAAGCAAAGGTCAAGGGCTGACCAATGCTCAACCTTGAAGGTGTGAAGGGAAGACAACTTCACGAAGACTAACAAGGATGCTGTCTTCCACAAAGAACCCATTGAACAAGACATTTTTGTCTTGACCTCACCCTCAATCGAGCCGAGAATCCTTCTTATATAAGTATTCTTCATGTTCTGTGGACCTCCCTTCCTTTCATTCATTTCCTCTCTCGTTTTTTCGAATTCGGATCTTGCAACCTTCTGGAGTCGCAATGCGATTCGAGGTCCGAACAGTTGGCAATGATGGCTGGGAGTCCTTGCCCTCTCCATGGGGATGGTCAGTGCCACTGCCGCCGGCAGAGGAACCTGCTTCGAACCTCTCCGCAGACGCGGCACCCTGGCAGCCGGGAGCGAGTCTTGGTGGCCTTCAAAGCAAGGAGAACATGATGTCAAGACATCAAGAACATGGCACTAGTAGCTTGGAGGCCATCGTTATTTGGTTGGAGGCCATCGCTAGTAGCTTGGAGGCCATCGCTATTAGGTTGGAGGTGTTTCTATCTCAATCTCTGATGTGCACGATTTATCAAGCTTTCAGATCGAGTAGTCGGGTCTTTGTTTCGTTGCTTTCCTTCTTGCTTCAGCCATTCTATCTAACACTGGTCTTCCCCTGCTTTGCATCTGGTTTAAAGGAATTTGTAGGTGAGATATTGCAGGATGAGAAGTGGTGGCCGCCGCCCTTGCTCTCCACAAGTCAAAACAACGATCAAGAAGTTGATTTCGGCGCAAGTCACTGGAGTGGATCAGCAGTTCCACCTCCTCCTGTTGCACCCCCAACTCTTGGCACTGGACTTGCTTTGGAAGAGAATTCCACGGAATGCTTGATCCTGGACTGAGAGATTGAAAGCTGCCACAGCTAAGGCGGCATGTGTAAACTACAAGTAGGCTAGCGAACAAGTAGGCTTGGATGATAATTGAAATTTGACAGACCACTTCTTGAGAAAGCTACACAACCTCTTTACCGAAGGATCTATCAGAATCTATCATCCAGGCTCCGGCTCATGTGCTAAAACAGCATCCTGACATTGGCATTTCTCTGATGTTGGGACTTTGTTTGCTTGCAAAGTCCCCGAAGTTGAGCTATGCGGGCTGGTATCGCTTTCATTTGAGAGGCGCTCTGGTATCGCGAAGAGAGCTGGACATCCATTGTTGGGGAAAAAAGAGCTATATTTTTTTTCAATCATCTTTTTGCGTGCTTCCGAGAACATCATCGTATGCATTTCAAGGAAACGGACCTTCTCCTAGAGTCATTCCCATGGCATTTTGCTTCTTTGCGCAGCCCGGCCTCATCTACTACCAGCATGAGAGTGGGCAGACGCAGTTTGAACGTCCAACCACCAGGCAATGCAGAGGCTTTTGTAGGGTCTATCAATCTTATAGATCAGCACCGTGGACATGTGACCTTCACTTTGCTCCTTCGCTCCAGCGCCTCGCGGCCAGAGGTCTTCAAAAGATCCACTCTCGGCATCCATAGAGGTTGAGAAGAGACGGAAAGTGGAGGCAGGGAAGCTCTGAGGCAAAGGGCATCGCTACGTTCGGAGCAAAGGGCATCGCTACTAGGAGCAAGGTCACTACTAGGGGCTCCTGGCCTTACTACTAGGAGCAATGTTCGCTACTAGGAACAAGTGCATCGCTTCTAGTAACAAGTGCCTTACTAGTAGTAACAATAAAGCTACTAGTAGCAAGTGATGCAAGAGTAACAAGTGTCCTCCTTACTAGGAGCAAGAACGCTATGAGCTTGGAGGACATCGCGCCACTAGGTTCCTCGAGGGTCACCCTCTTGGGTGACCTCGCCGCAAACCGGGGTGCTTTGACCGTGCCAGGCCGAAAAGAAAGAGGCCAGCGGATCCATTGACATGGTAACTCAAAGAGTATGCAACTACCTCTTACTGGGGAGAAGTTTCTGTCATTTGTAGGAAGATTGGTGAAGTGATGCTGCGAAGTGCTTGCTGACTCTATGTTCATGTAAACATCTTCAATGGAGTGATGTGGTGTACGGCGATCTGTGATGTGGTGCGATCTGCGATGTGTGATGGAACATAGCATGGTGGTGTGATGTGGTCGATGATTTGTGGTGAATGACCCCATCACACCCCCGTTGAACGCGACGAAAACCGTACAAACCATAACCAAAGCATCCGGACCCTCGGTGACTTACTTTGGACCCGCCCTCTTCGTACAATCTTCAAGCACGCGTTCCCCGTAGATGCGCAACATCACGCGCCTGACTTTTGTTTGGGCCCTGGATGTGTGCGATGTTGCAAGTGTTCTGTTTCCGTAACTTGTCAGCCGCCAAGCTTCGTCAAAGTTTGACAAATGCTACAACAAGAGCGCTTGTAAAGTGCTTGTAGATGCCAGTTGAAGGTCGGTCACAGCTGGGCACGGGCGGCATTTCGGAGTTTGCAGGCTGAGAAGTTGCCGGAACGCGCCGTGAAGAAAGGGGAAGCTCGCGTTTGGCATATCCTCAAGAAGCACAGGAAGCGTGAGGGGTTGGACGCTGAACAGAAGCTTGGGAAGGGTTTGCACATAGTTGCACTCCAACCTGAGAGCGATGGCCTCCTACCTAGAAGCAATGGCCTCCACCCTACTAGCACTCTGAAGGATCTTGCCTTTCTCATTGATGCGGACCTTTCTCTTAGCATTGTTTTGCTGCTCCATGTCTTGCTGGAGTGCACACCTGCAGCCCATGCAGCCGCAGGGATTTCTTTGGCAAACCTGCCAAGTCGTGGCGACAGAAAGAGATCACTTGGAGCAAGAAGGAGGTCAAACTCCCGTGTGGGACGTTTTTGTGCGGTTCATTTCGTGGGTCATGTTCACCGTTGTTTGTAAAAAGCTGTTGTAAAATGTTGGTATGACTAACTTGTGATCATTTGGAATATGACTAACTGAACGATTTGCCATGACGGGTGACACTTATATATTTTCGACATGCTTTTCAATGAGCGACTGAACGTTGGTTTTGTGGTGGTTCGAGTGGAAGGCGTGTGCGGTGTGTATTTCCATCACACACTGATGGTGTGTCGGTCACGAGCTTCAGTTTTCCCGCAGTGAATGTATGTAAATGTGCCCACGACGTTCCTGGTTGGAGGCCATTGCTATTAGGAACAAGAAGCTATTAGGGGCTCCTGGCCTTACTACTAGGAGCAAGGACGCTATTCGTAGCTATTAGGTTGAAGGCCATTGCTATTAGGCTGTACGACTTTCCCACCATTCTTCTTCTTCACATCTTAGGGGCGTTTGGGCGAAGCTCGGTGCGGAAAGGCGAAAGAAGCACTGAAAGCTCTGAAGTTCAAACTGGAGAACGTGGCCTACGGTGGCGGTGCACAGGAGTGGATGAACCGGATTCCTCCAACCGGACGGGTGAACCAGGTGCTTGGTGTTGTTCGATGCATCGTCCGTGTCGTGGGCACCAGGCACTGCAGAAGAAGTTTGAAAACTATGCCCGTGCCGAAAGCGATGATGACGTGCGGCACTTGGGTCGATGCTATTCGATGCATCGCGTGAATCTTCTGTGTTTTTGACACTGAAACCCTTCCCAGGAACAAGAAGCTTCTAGGGGCGATGCCCTTTGTTTCTAGTAGCGTCCTTGCGTCCTCTTGCTCCGTTCGTAGCGATGCCCTTTGCTCCTAGTATCCTTCCCTGAAACATGCCGATCTGGGTTTCTTCTGTCACTTCTTTCGACTCAGATCTCGGCAAAAGTGGGCGGAGATCTTGGGTCGGGAGCTCAAAGCTCCCACATGTCAACGGCCGTCACTGGTTTATAGCGACAACATGTCGAGAACTAAATGGCTTATGCAAGCCACAAGTGCCACAAGCTCCAACAGACCAATTGAATGCCCATGTGCATGCGATTTGACACTCAGACCTCTCTTGAATGCACTTAGGCCGATTACCAAGAAGAAGAAACTTTTTGGTGGCTATGAGATCTCCAAGGCTTCCATCACAGACCAAGTGGGTTAGTAAAGGGGATCCTGAATAGTCCAAAGGCATTTTAGTACTTAATAGCGATCTCCAACCTACTAGCACTCGCCTCCAAGTAGCAAGGATCCTGAATAAGTTCCACATGTTGCTACCTTTGTTACAAAGGGACTTAGACCAGACATACTGCCCTGACATTTGGTCTTTATGACCAAATCAGCTTGGCGCAGCAGATTCACGCCCTCACATTTTGTGGTGAGATCTCCTTCGAGCTCAAAATTGGAACCATTTCAGACATCGTGGAGTCGAGCGAGGCGGGGTCGCAGCAGAGAAACACCTTCCCACCATGCCTTCTGTCTCGTGCATGGTACCTGCCCAAGAATAGGGTGATAGTGGCAAGCACTGCAGAACGTTGTTGCATTTGAACAAGAACGTTCCACATAGACCCGAAACCCACAGCGCCAGGGCGTCCACTTGGTGGGACGCTTCGAGTGAGGCCCAGGCATTCTCCCTTTTCTGATCAAGTGAGCGCCAGCTCGGGTTTCTCATCGTGGGCTGATGCAACATGCCGCCGTTGCATCAGTGGGCTGGACCAGATGAAGACCCACGGACACCTGACCTGACATCATCGGCTGAATTCGGAAGAAAAGGTTTGGAGCTGTTTAAGAAAGGACCTCTTCCGGCAAAGGATTAAGAGATCAGTCTTCCAAATGCGGGCTGCATTCTGGTCTTGCATCTCAGCTTTCGTTGAAAGCCCATCAGATCAGTCTCCCAAACTGGCGGTGTCCCGCCCAGTCCTCTGCATCGACAGGTGTTTGCGATTCCGTCAGCGTCGGGCGCGTGGGGCGCGTAGCGATCCCGGATAGACTGCCGCAACTCATCGCTGCCCCAAAAAGGGTACGATCGGTAGGGATGCAGCCAACGATGAGTATGGCTAGGGAGGTTGTTACGAGTCTTCGATGAGGTTGGATAGGTTTGCGCAGTTGGCATTTCTTTTAAGTATCAATCTACTAGACCTGTAAGCATGTTGGAGTTTTGTGTGTACTGTCCCTGAGGCACACAAAGGTCTACGCTTCTTGTTTGTGTTCACAAACACGATCGCTTCAGCAGCAGATCGAATCAACGAATGAGATTTGTGCGGCAGGTGTGGGACCATCAATTCTCACATAACAGTATAAGTGTCTAAAAAACTGACCATGCACACCTTTGCAAGGCTCACCATGTAGGATTTGGGGGTCAACAGGCCATTCTCATTTGTGGCTTCATCACAGCCTGGTGGGATTGGCAGATTGAGATCATCATCGCTTGTACACCGTGGTCGAGGCGCCCGACTTGGTAGGACTCAAGCGGCTGAACGTAGATACCCGCCCACAGTGAAAACCACATACATCGATTTCGGCAACCAACCAACAGCTAGTAGTAACAAGTGCATCGCTACTAGTAACAAGGGCACTACTAGTAGCAAGAAGCAAGACGTAGCAACCCAGGCAGCCGAACACCGCAAAACTGGGCCATGACAAATCGCGCCTCACTCTTGACATTTCTTCTATCGGGACTGAGGTATGAGACTATGCACCAATTGCTGCAACTGCATTTATTTATCTATTTCTGTCAATCGTTTTTCTATTTTTACTATATAACTATGAGCCACTTGCTGCTGCAAATGATGCCCTGGTGTGCGCCACCCACACAAAGCACCAAACCGCAAATGTTCGACGCTTCAGCCCAGGGTAGTACGGGGGCGGGGTCAAAAAGCTTGCAGCCATGGTGTTCTGACTCAATTTTTTTGGAAATTTAATGTATTGGCCTGGCCTTAGCACTGGCCTCCAACCTAATAGCAAATGGCCTCCAACCTAGTAGCACTGGCCTCCAACCTAGTAGCACTGGCCTCCAACCTAGTAGCAAATGGCCTCCAACCTAGTAGCGAGTGGCCTCCAACCTAGTAGCAAATGGCCTCCAACCTAGTAGCAAATGG
>CAXAMN010005736.1:263737-292134 GCA_963970005.1 Durusdinium trenchii
ACAAGTGCATCGCTACTAGTAACAAGTGCCTTACTAGTAGTAACAAGTGCCTTACTAGTAGTAACAAGCAGCTAGTAGGTTGGAGGCCATCGCTATTAGAAGCAAAGGGCATCGCTACGTTCGGGGCTCCTGGCCTTACTACGAACGGAGCATGAAGCTACGAACGGAACAAAAGGCATCGGTACGAACGGAGCGATTTGACGCTATTAGGAGGCCATCATCGCTAAACAAAAGAACAAAGAAAAGGATTGTATCTTTTCAAACTCACTAACACCTTGTTCGCCATCCTCTCGCACGGAGTCACCTACGATGTCTTTTTGTTCATCTCATTTGCCTGTCTCAGGATTTATGTTGGCTCCTTCGGCGAGAAGGACGACGTGTCGAATTCGGACGACGCCCCAAGTCGGACGGTTCGCTCTTTAGGTTGGAGGCCCTTGCTAGTAGGTTGGAGGCCACTAGCAAGAAGCTACTAGGTTGGAGGCCATTGCTCTTAAGATCTATTAGGTCGGCCATTGCTATTGGGCTCTTTAGACCTTAAGACGACCTCTTTCTTCGCTTCGCAGCCGGTAGCCGTGACCGAAACGCAGGATGGCGATGCCGGCAATCGGCCACGTGGATCTGATCCGGCCTGGGTCCGCCTCGAGGTCGGTTCCAGTTTGAGAATGCAAGTGTGAATGGGAGAAGAGAGCACAAAAGAGGCAAGCAAGAGCCCAGTTCTGATATGTTCTGATGTCCTCCCCTTCTAATGTCTTTTTTTGAGCATCTGTATAAACTGTTCATTCGAGCCACTGGTGATTTGGGTCGAAGGTGGCGAAGGAGCTTCTCAAAGGCGACCCATTGATGTTGGGCACCTTCGACCAGTGCTGGGGTGCTCTTGTCAGGACGAAAGCCGACAGACCGACCGTTGGCAACGCCTTCCTTGTTCCGTTCGGCCGCCGGATGAGCAAGTTGAGGCTTAAACCCTTTACAAGAGTATTACAGAAGAAGTTAAAGATGGAAGGCGCTTTAGAAGCGTTCTTGTCAGCAGGCCGAGAGTCAGGGCCTCTTGCAGTAGTGGTTGTAGTTTAACAGCAGTTGTAGTAGTCATAATTATAGTCGTAGTAGTCATAATTATAGTCATCATAGGGGCAGTAGTAATTAGTCGTAGTTAGTCGTAGTCTCAGTATATTAGTAGTGAGGAGGAGGAGGAGTACAGGAGGAATAGTATTACTTTATGATTATCATTTTTAGTACTATTACTATCTATTACTATTCGAGGTAGTAGCTGTTGTTGTTGTTGTTGTTGTTTGCATCGCCATGTCTTTGTTTCTAGCTCACCATCCCCCATATTCCTACTTGTTTGGCCAAGACGCTAGTAGTCGACGTACCAGCAGCAGCAGCCGTCGCAGTCTGTTAGGAGTTTGGAGTTAGGACAGTTAGGAGTGGTACAAAGTAAAAGGGTGGAGTAATGCAAAAGCACAAGGCGTCAGCAAGGCTTCAGCCTTCTTTGTGCTGCTATGGGGGGCGAGACTCAACACCGCAAGCCGCAGATTGGCTTAAGAGTAAAATGTGTCGTGCACTCCAGATATGCAAGGCATACACGTGCACACAACAGTCTTGTGAGGTAGTGCGTAGTGCAACCATGTGAGTAGACACTCCTGCTAATTATTTGCAAGACTTCTCACATTGTCCGTCCACATTTTCCTCAGACATGTTTCGTGGTAGAGTTGTGAGCAAACCCACCAGAGCCGTGAAATACCGTTGCCGAGGTTGCACTTGTCAAACTAAAGCATATCAGCCGACACTCCCGGCCTTCGGATTTCCACACCCAATCGGATTGAACACCCTCAAAGTGTGTACACTTGTCCGAAATTCTACACCTAAGTGTTTGGGCTATTGAGAGCTAAAATGGTAGAACCTCTCAAAGCCATAGAGTGCAGTGATCGATTTTGCAAGCTTGCGACCTCTAAGAAATACAGGCAGGGCCCTAGAACAAGCGCCCTAGAAGCCTTTAATCTCGTGTTTCTTCTTAAAAGAACTCCACGAACTTATGTTGCCTCCAGGACTGAGAGGCGCCCGCCACCACGAGCTCCACGCTTTGGGTCGCCGTGGCCCTGCGAAGAAGAGGTCGCCATGGCCGTCACCGTTTCTTTGGGGTTTGGATGTCACAGCATTGGGCCATCGCTATTAGGTTACCCTGAGTTACCACCTGGCTCTACCAAAAGATACATCCCTTGAATCACGAGTTAAACTTTCACCAGTTGGAAAGCGAAGCCTGAGCAGAGAGGCTAGTCTTACTCCATCTTACTTAGCAACTTAGTCTTGCTACCTCAAGGCCTACCCCTCGTTTGTAGTTAAAATCTAAGTTTAGATGTCAATCCAATACAAAAGCTACTAGGAACAAGTGCCACGCTAGTAGTAACAAGTGCCTCACTCCAATACAAAAGTTTCTACAACATGTTCGTTCTTTCAGAATCCAGACGCTGCGAGGTGAGTCCCCGACAATGGATGGAACGCGCCGGCTTTGCGGTCCGTGCCTGAGAAAACCAACCGGAGCGGCTATGGGCGCCCGGTTTTGCGTGAAAGTCCCATGGGTGGGTTCTTTCGTGGCACTTGTTACTACTAGCTTCTTGTTACTACTAGTAAGGCACTTGTTACTACTAGCGTGGCACTTGTTACTACACATCTTTTCTAGGCCTGGTGAAGATTTTGAGAAAGAAGAACGCTACGAACGGAACAAGGGCATCGCTACGAACGGAGCAAGAACGTTACTAGGGGCTCCTGGCATCGCTACTAGGAGCAAAAACGGTACTAGTTGTTTCGTGCCCATAGTTGTTTCTCTTTTCAGTTGTTTTTTTGAGTGTGGTCTGTCTTGGCGTGCTCAGTGGTGCCTGTCATGCAGCTGGTGAGTGCTGGAATGTAACCTAATTTCGAAAGGACAATGCACAACAGCACACTTTGCAGGAGTCATGGATTGTGTATGGATTCTGTGAGGCCATCACTATTAGGTTGGAGGCCATCGCTAGTAGGTTGGAGGAGTCTTCAGTCCGTTCGGGGCAGTTGTGTTGAGACTCCAAATCTGACCAATGTCAATCCTTTTTCTCAGATGATTCATTAGATTAGATTTAGAAAACAACCTTTAGACACATTTTGTGTGCTTTGTTTTTCTTCCTTTCTTTAGTCCTTTGCTTGATGTCCCCTACTTGTTTCTTTTTCCACTTTTCGTCAGACCTGTAGGCCTTTCCTTCAAGTTCAATCCATTTTGAGTTTTCCCAAGGGAATCCACTACTCCTTACTTCCACAGGTTTGGACCAAACGCATCAAACTCCTCTTCAATTCTTTCTATCCTCTTGATGTTCTTATTTTTTTTTCAATTACTTTGCTTAGTCTTACTTTTTTGTCATTTGTTTCTTTCTTTAACGCCTTTGCTACCGGTACCCGGTACCCGCCGGCCAGTCGGGGTTTTCGCTACTCCAGACGCTACGACGCTCAGGTTTTCCTGCGCGCAGTTGGTGCCGTGGAGCGTGGTGTGGCCGTGCCCGGAACGCCTGAGGACAGAGCCCTAGTAGCTTTTTGCTTCACTTCGAAGCCAAAACAGACAAACGAAACGAAGCCAACAAAACAAAAGCTTCTATTTTTCAACAGTTTCTATGTTTCATGAGGTCGCAATATGCCAACATGTTTTTTCCTCAACATCTAGAAATCATTCCTTACAGCGAGCTTCCTTGAAGCACCATACAGAAGTTGAAGTCGGTGCCTGTAAGTGGCCATACACCAAACTTACCGAAGGCCAAGACTTAAACCAAGTGTGCAAGATGCCAGCCTTCTATTTGTAGTTCGCTATTAGGTTGGAGGCCATTTCTACTACCTTCTATTTGTAGTTTGGAAGATTTCAACAAGCTTCCGCGAGCTGTGAGGAGCTTCGACGCATGTGCGGCGTTGTTGCCGTGCAGGACCAGCCCGGTTTTGAAAACATTCGTAGGACCCGCTACGGAATAAGACATTGGCAGTGCCAGACCTATGCAGACTCTATGGCCTTCTTGTGGACAGAGCGATGGCCTCCACCCTAGTAGCGATGGCCTCCAACCTAATAGCGATGGCCTCCAAATGGCCTGCTAGCTTTCTTACGGACGACTTGCAAGGATGATGGCTTTTGTGGGTTTTGGCCAGGGATCTCAGTTCCACTCAGAGTAACAACCAGCCGTGACGACTTCTGCTTAGTCTTGAGCTTTCCAGGTGCTTGGCTTATCTCCTTGGTATGGACTTACCACGTACCCTTGAAAAGGTGCGATACCTGATCAAGACCAATACATTTTCCTAGCCATACTATGAGCCTTTTGCACTTGCTGCCATGCACTTGTGATGGACGACATGCTCAGCCTTGCTGACATGACAGCCTATGACATGCAGCCAGAGGTCTCCCTTCGCCAGGTGACCATGGAGTTGGATTCTTGCCGACATTTGGCAAGTCATGCCCGAGCTCAGGGCCGACACCCATCAGCAGAGGACCATTTCGAGTATAACAGCTCTTGGGGGCTAAGTCTTGGCGTCACACTAATCGCTTCTGGTTTTTAGTAGTAATGCCAGGAGTGCCCCTAGTAGCATTCTTGGCTCCTAGTAGCGATGCCCTTGCTGCTAGGGTTTCAGAACCTCGAAAGCGCTTCAGTTGCACCACAAGCGCTGGTGAAAAAACTCACGCAGGCTGAACATAGGCCTCCTGTCAACTAGTGTTGACCATGTTGACCCGAACAAAACGACATAGCTCGAACTTTGCTCCAACCTAAGCTTGTGATGCTCCTGATGCCTTCAGCTTGACTTACATCAGCGGCATTCCCAACATTAAAATCAGCTGACCAAACCATCCAAGTACCAAGTATGTCTTTGTGTGCAAAGACTGCACCCGTTCTATATATTCTTTTGCATGTTTGCACAGCTTTTCTTTACACCTTCCGAATCTGTCAGAATCCTATTCACCTTTTCTGTTCTTTCTCTAGGACGAATGCTGTTTTTTGGAGCAAGAAGCTAGCAAAGCTTGATGACCTCTTTCCTGCCGCAGGATCGAGCGTGGGAGAGGTTGTGGAACATCGCAGATGCCAAACTACGCTGTTTGAGGCCGGTGAACGATTCGCCGAAGTGGCCAACGGTTCGTTTCGGAAAGACCTTGGCGACGTCTTGACCATCGTTTGGAGACGTCAACCTTTGTATTGTTCGAAGTCTCGTTTGCAGTCAGGTACCGGGGTTCTCACGTTGACCTGGTCTCATGCGAGTTGCAACGGAGGGGGCTGCAGGAGATACAGAGATACATCTCATTGTGATTCCAATTTTAGCCTCCAACCTAATAGCGATGGCCTCCAACCTCTTTGCTTTTAACGAGATTTCTGATTTTAGCCAGGACACCAACTGCTTCCTCACACACGCAGAACTCTCATTGTTGTGTGCCCGCATGTGCGGGAGCTGGACGCCTGTGGTGGAGGCTGCCTCTTGCTGGACGCCATTGAAGTAGCTGAATGAGACAAGTGTGGTCATAGCACAAAATTTCTTTTCTACATGTTTTGTGTTTCAGGTTACGCCGGACTTTCATGCGTCAGAAGAGACTGGAGCCAGGGCCCCTGTGGCAAGAGCAGTCACTCTTACTCTTACCAAAGCTGCGACTGCTGGTCTCAGCGGGTTTCTTCATGTTTCTTCTAGATCTGTCTAGAATCGACATCCTTGGGTGCCCAGGACCACACCATGCTTGCTCTTGCAGCTGAAGGAGTACCCACATTGGAGGCCATTCTCTGTGACATGGCTCAGGATTTCTTGTGCTGAGCAGAAGCTCCAACACCCAAGTCCTTCAAGAAAGAAGGATGTGTTCTTCTTGCTTCTTATCAAACGAAAAAAGACAAAAATAACATAGAGAGAGGTCTAAAAATTCGGACTTCCCCCCAAAAAAATGCAAAAAAGGACACATGTGTGTTAACTACTTGCGATGGCCTCCAATCCAAAAGCGATGATGGCCTCCAACCGAATAGCGATGGCCTCCAACCTAATAGCAATGGCCTTCAACCTAATAGCGATGGCCTCCAACCTAGTGGCAATGGCCTCCAAGCTAAAAGCGATGGCCTCCAACCTAAGAGCGATGGCCTCCAACCTAAGAGCGATGGCCTCCAACCATAAAGAAGGAAAGGCACCTGTGCGGTTTAAAACCTTCTTCTTTGTGACATTAAGACCTAATTTTTCTTTGCGGCCCGTTTGAAGCGTTATGCGTCAGGGCTCATATGAGAGCTTTTTATGTGCGGGTAGTGTGGGGCGTAGGCGATGCCTGACAACCAAGAACAGGAGGTGATGGACTTAGATCAAAAAGAGCACATGACAACAATTCTGCAGAAGGTCAAATATGTTGTACAATCTTACTTTGAAAGAACCCATCATTGTCTTTTTAAAGACATTTGCAAACAACGCCAGCCTCTAGAGGAATTTGACTCTGCAGCTCAGCGCCTTAGACTTTTGAGATTGAGGCTGAAGCCTTGCGAGAGGCTGGTTGGAGGCTATATGAGTTTGCTTCTCAGGAAGACCGTGGCAGTAGCCACTGGCTACCTCGTGTTTACTACCTCAGGCCTTAGGAGAGCTCTTTTGAGAGACATTGCACCCTCACTACGCTGGCATTAAGCAACCCTACCAGAACCAACAGAACTGCCTCTTTATACAAGAACCAAGGCTTCTAGGTTGGAGGCCATCGCTATTAGGTTGGAGGCCTTAGGTCTTAGGTAGTATCAAGCCTTTAAGGCCTTAGGTCTTCGAGTCACTCACTGCACCATATCGAGTCATTCAGGCAAGGCTTCCGGCTCATCACTGCGGCCCATGGCCTCAGAAACTGAATTCCCACGTAGCGTCCTTGCTCCGTTCGTAGCGATGCCCTTTGCTCCTAGTAGCTTTTTGTTCCTAGTAGTGAGGCCAGGAGCCCCTAGTAGCTTCTTGTCCTAGTAGCTTCTTGTTCCTAGTTCGAAAGATAGAAGTAAATGAAGACCTTGACCGCTTCGTCTCCGGAAAGAGCTGGACGTGTCAAAGAATGGACTCCAACCTAGAAGCGATGCACTTGTTACTAGTAGCTTCTAGTTACTACTAGTAAGGCACTTGTTACTACTGGCGTGGCACGTGTTACTACTAGCGTGGCACTTGTTTCTTGTTGCGAAATGTGGTTGGTGATGATTTGATGTGTGGTTTGTGATCTGGAGATGTGACGTGTTCTGTGGTGAGTTGCATGATTTCGGGTACAATGCGCAGCATGCAACAGCAGCACAAGCAAGAGCCAATCTTTTGCGGAAAACATGGCCGCGGTTATGATGGACCACTTTCTGCTTGCGAATGCACCCCGCACTTTCCAATGTGTGTGGCTTTCTTGAGGTAGATCATACCGCTAGATCCGGTGTCAAGAGAGAAAGAGCAGTTTAGACAATGGAACTGCTGCGAATTCAAAGGAACCTAGCGCCCACCCAAGGCAGCTCTGCCGATTTGAAACCTAGTGCCACCTCCCGGTCTGCAGTTGTGGATGGAACATGGTGGAACTGTGCCATGAAAGGCATTTTCAACCCGATACAGCCACGATATGGCCCTGAACCTGAACGGCCCGCGCCGCCCGCGAACGTGCACCTGAAACTGCGGGATGTCTTCTCATCGCGCACCTTCTGATTTCTTCTCATGGTGTGTTCTATCCCCCCAAAACCGTACGGTAGCATTTGCGCAGCATACATTATGAGCGTTTTATGGTTTCCCCCAACGCGGGCGTTGCTGAGCTTCCTGCATATCCAGAGCTGTGGTCTGAAGATGTCCTCCGAACGTCGCGTTCTTGCGACAAAAGCGATGCCCTTGGTGAACAAACAAGCGTCCGTCCTTCGCTCCTACCCCCCTCACCTGCGCGCGAAAAAGTCCTAGCCTAGTAGCTTCTAATTGTAATTATGAGTTTCTAACACAGTAGCATATAGCATCCTTGTTAGTACGGCCAGGAGCCCCGAACGTAGCGATGCCCTTTGTTACTACTGTCTTGTGAGCGAAGCGGATGTCCTTCGTCCGGTCTCAGGAGCCTGTGGCCGAGGGAAGGCCCAGCTGCACGGCGGCACCCAGCTTCGAAGATCTGCGGCGCATGCGGCCATTGATCATCCATCTCGGCGCCTCGGCTGAGCATTTTGGGCCGGTTACGTGGCCTCGTAGCTTTGTTTCTGTTATCATCATGTTAATTATGCCGTTTTACGGTACTTCAGAAGAGCTTATAAGACATGTCTTCTTTTCCTTTCTTTCTGTTCTTTTTTGTTTTAAGTCTGTGTTGTTCTTCATTCCTTCTCTTCTTTAGACCTTTGCACTCTTTTTGAATCCCGTTGCTCTATTCTTTCAACGGCATATTATGGACTGGACCGACTGGACCAAGAATTTTATCTTGCTCCAGTCTCCAGTTTACAAATGCTGTTCATGTTGATTTGCAACCCCCTCTGTGTGCGTCTGTGTGGCTTTGTGCTTAAGGTTTACCTTGCTGCATTAGTGATTTGATTCCTGCTGTGTTTCTTGCCTTCGCTCCATTCCGCACTGTATTGCAAGCTAGGGCAGCCCAGATGGTAAAAGGATGTAAAAGGTATGCCCGCTTGGAGCTACCTAGCTACTGTCGTGCACTACCGTAGCTTGAAGTTTGTCCCGCAGATGCAGCGGCCGAATAGCGTTGCCTTCCGCCGATGTGGCATCTTCCTCTCTGGAGAGGCCTTAAGACATGATACTAGTAGCTTCTTGCTACTAGTAGTAATGGCCTCCAACCTAGTAGCTTCTTGCTACGACATCCCAGTATCTCTGCAGAGGCAGTATCAAAATTCCATTTCCACTCTTCGCTTCACGATTCGAGATACTCTTCGGGTCACAAGCGGCCACTTCGTACTTGTATCAGCACCTCAAAGTACCGTCATTTCTTCAACTTCCAACCGGCAAAAAGAATAGATCGGGCCGAAAAGAAGGGATCCTTGGTGCCGGAACTCCCCCGAGATCGATCCCAACACGAGACCACAGTCAAAACGAGAGACCGGGAACGTGACCACGACGTCCACACAAGGAGGACGGCTCAGGAGACAAGGTCACGGTCTTGAGCCTACTGAGATCCCGAGATCTCTTGAGCGCAGAAACGGCCTCCAACGTAATAGCCATGGCCTCCTACGTAATAGCGATGATTCGTCCTGGATTTCATTTGAAGATCTCAACAACACCCGCCATGTTTCGTTGGCCGCTAAAGGGCGAAGGGTGGTGAAGCGGGATGAATAGCCCTTCGCAGGGTCGCGTCTTGCGTCGCTTTAAAGAGAATCGATGGTTAAATGGATGGACCAGATCAATGGTTTTCTTTGAAACGCCTCCAGGGACCGTCTTTTTTAGAGTGCCTTCTCATCGAGCGCTTGCTTTAAGGGCTTGTCTGCTGTGTGAAGAAATGTTACCACACAGAGTTTTTTGGGAGGAAGACTGATCAAAGGCCTTGGTTTGCAAACTTGTACATTCGAGAGCTTTCCCGCAGACATTGTGGAGGTGTTTTGTGTCTTGTCACCTAGGCACCCACTACTTCTTGCTGGAATCTGTGGAGGACGTGCCTGAATCCTTGAACATGGAAGAGGCTGGTCTTTGAGACAACCTGCTGCCCTGTGGTTTGACCATTCCTCGACTGTCAGGCTGCATATCCGACCAATCGAGGCAAGCCCGCGACCGACATCGTCAAAGACATGCAAAACGCTTCGATGTGAAGAAAGTTCTCAACATGGTTAGGTATTGTTTTTTGTTGCCTTTGATGCATAGAGAAAAGATGAAGGGGCAACAGTTGACGATTCCGTGAGGTTTGTGTTGCAAAAAAAGGTAAACGGTGTTCTTGGCACAATAAGCATTTAGAGTTGCGGTAGTGACAATGCAAGGCTATTGAAAGTGTTCCAAGTGTCTTCTCTTCAAACATAATTAGCATTTCTATGGTATTTTTTTGTCCTTGAGCTCTTTCTGTCTAATATATTCATTAAAAACAAATACCGAACCGTCGTGTCGTTTTCTTTCTGTAGAGCTAACGTGACATGTCGGCTTTTCTCGGGTCGGCCGTCAGGCTTCTGGGACCGCTGTGGCCGATGCTTCACTCGATGTTTTGATCGCTGGTGGAACGGCAATAACTTTGCCAACGAGGCGAAGCCTGAAAAAAACCAAGTATTGGCTTTGAATGATTTGTGTTTTTTCTTTTTTTGCAAGGCTTTGAGATGCTTTGAGTATTTCAATGAAACAAAACAATGTGTTCTTTCAGCGGCGATTTCTTTGCCTTAGGTTCTTGCATGCCGTGGTCGTGTCAGTTCTATCAAACATGGTTTTGGGATGCCCTCTAGTATAAGAATGAGTGGGCTTCTTGGAAGGCCAGTCAATGGGAACAATATTTCGGGGCCAATGAAGCCACTGAAACTCTGTGCATGCTCGAAGTCCATGTGCAAAGATGCAAGGCAAAAAAACAGATCTGCAGCATCCTGCAGCCTACTTTAGCTATTTTTGTACATCTACTAGTAGGTAGAAGTATTGGGTTGCACGAGGCCAAGAAGCATGTCGCAACAGCTTTTGCTTCCATCTGCCGGACCTCACGTGAGGTTTCCAGTTTCTGAAGGTTCTGTACGACTGGTAGTAACAAGTGCCTTACTAGTAGTAACAGGTGCCTTACTAGTAGTAACAAGAAGCTACTAGTAACAAGTGCCACGCTAGTAGTAACAAGTGCCTTACTAGTAGTAACAATAAGAATTTAATTCTCGTTTGTTTCGTCAGGCAAGGGCGCCTCTCCGCAGAGAAGAGGGCGACACGTGTCGGTGAAGCGACACCTGTCGCGTCGAGAGATCCCGAAATCTTCCTGGGCAATGGCCTGGGCCACTGCCTTTGGCGACTGCAGCCTGAAAAGCGACTGCCGCCTGCCTTCACACTTGGATGCTCACCTAGGGGACTCACCCTAGTAGGTGAGCAGGTAAACGCCTGCCATGAGGATTGGTCATAGAAGATCCGACAAACCTCGAAAGCAACATCTTTCTTTCTTTTGGTTCCAACATCTTCAATTTGCACCTTGGGATCTTGGCCATTCCGAAGCCAATCTTGGATCAACAGTGGCGTGTTTTCAACACAGGAATCGCGCCAAACAGTTTACGTTATGCATGGCTGCAGGATCAAAGAGCAGAAACGTGGTACAAGAGTGCTACTACCAACAAGGACGCTGCTACTTTCAGGATTTGGTTTTGGCTACAAACGCCTCTTACTATAAGATGTTGAGGAAGAGATAGGCCAGTCCCCCGTTGCCTGTATATCCTGTCGGGATATGTTTTGATCCCGATGGTCTTGATCCTGAAGCCTCTTCGCACAGTATAGTGTTTCACCTGAAGCATACCTGACGCGCATGCAAAGTCGTGTCAAAAGGTGCAAAGACTACTAGCTTTTTGTTCCTAGTGGTAATGCCAGGAGCTACTAGTAGCTTCTTCTTCCTAGTGGCGCTCCATTCTACAGAATCATTCCTCCATCACTTTTGCCATGAAATGTTGAGACTTCAAGAAAGTTAGAAGGAAGCATATTGCGGTACGACCTAGGCGATGTGCAGGACTCTTTGCGAGAATAGACATTAACCAACAAGAATGGCAGGCACTTTGAACTCTCCAAATAAAGCAAACAAAAGCCTAGTTTCAGGCAGGTGTGGTTCAGATGCATTCCAAACAGCAACGCTTTTTGAAGGAAAGGAAAGAACGACAGAGAAAAGATCATTCGAAAGGTTGAACGGAACGACACCCGCTAAAAAAGGCAGATGCTGTCAAAAGCCAGGTTTGATGTCTTGAAAAAACACGTAATGATCGGGTCAAGCAGCTTGAAAACGCTTAGTTCCCAACGGCCTGCAGCTTTGGTCACGGGGCAAGCCGGCAGCGCCGGACAGGGAGACAGGAGTAGAGTGGCAGGAGTGGGAGGACCAGGAGGAGGAGAGTAGCATGTTTCAGTTTTTGCTGGGAACGGCATTGGGCACGCAGCTTGGACTTAAACTATCCGCCTACATGCTAGCTAAGCAGCTAAGCCCTTAGATGTCTTAGAAGTGCCTTAGGCTCTGGAACGCTGTTCAGCTACCTCAACGGCGCAGCAGTTTATGGTTTCAGGAACTTACACGGATTGTTCTGAGGTATCTTGGCACGTACTACAACTTGCGACCATACCTTGATGTTTGGCACCCAGGGTCTAACTCGTCTCTCTCGTCTGAGATGGGTCGTTCTTCCCACCTTGGGATTGTTCCCAGGCTTTGTTCCTCTACTGCCAAAGGCGCATTGCAGAGGCCCGTTGTTTCTCTCAAAACACAAAGACACGAAGTTAGAGGGAAAACCAAATCAAACAGGTGTTAAAGAACAGATACCAAGACCCGGGCTCCTGGCATCGCTACGAACGGAGCATTCTTACTACTGGCAACAGATAGACCCCCAAACAAATATAAGATGCTAATCACCAAACCAGGTGCCCGCCTGTCAGCTTGAGGTTGAAGCAAGACCTCCGAAATAGATGCCTGGAGATCCTGCAGCAAATTGAGCAGATGGACAGACTTCGTTCTAGTTGTACATAGACCATCTCTATGTGACTCTTTAGACCAGAACAAGTGGTCGTGAGTTGGGGTCATCGCGGCAAAGATCTTGTTTCGTACATGATGATGACATGATGTGCAAGCCCGCTTTATCTCGCTACTGCTCCGATTTCTTTTGGCCTTTTGACAGACCAAGCAAGTGGCATGACCAGCTGTTCGGTCGGTCCATCCAGTTGCTGTTTGGTCAAGGGAGGCCATACGCGGCCGAGCACAAGGGCCCTCAAAGTAAAGACCAAACGCCCAAAGCCCAAAGAAAAGGAGGTGTATCAGGCCGAAAAAAGCCACAGAAAGAACGAAAGACATGAGAAGAAAGCCCTGAGAAAAGGGTACAGGGGAGAGAAAAGGCTGGACTCATGACTCGGGTTTCGGGAGAACGAACAGAGGTGCCCCAGCCACGTAGTTGCAAAAACCAGACGGAAGAGACTCGACTTCATGGATGGGACAACGCTGGTGGTGCTGATTTTCGTCCTCCTCTTTGTTGGAGGAATCGCTGGATACGTGTGCCCTGGGCTGCTCTAGACTCTGGCGTGCTGCCAAAGACAAAGCCAAATAACATATCAAAATGCCATAAAGTGCCTACCAAGGTATTATGTCAACATGAAGAAAGCAGAGGTGCACGCAAACCAGGTTGCTTTTTGTGAAGCTTTCTGTAAAGCATGTTGGCACTCACATGCTTTACTTGGCCGTGCAGGCTGGCATAGGTCAAAAGAACACCTCCGGGAAGAAAAAGCTCAGAAAGAAGGTGCAGACATTGACTCCAGTCTTGGCAGCGTTGTGTGAGTGAGAGGTTTGTATTGGATCAATTCTCATGCTTTAACTCAAGAACTTACTGGTGGCTTTCCTGTGCACGGCATTGAAGGATTCATAGGGAAAGGTAGTGAAAGTCATCTACGGACCCATCCGGCCCTCCAGTAGCAAAGACAATGGGCTTGTTGGAAGTAAGAGGTGAGGTGAAAAGAAACGAACAGAGTTCCACGAAGAAATACTGCAGAGGAAGAAAGAAGAGAGAGGAAGAAACGAAGAAAGGAAGGAGGGAAGGAAAAGGAAGAAATGACCAATGGAAAAAATGAAAAAGGTCTAAAGAAAGCAGAAAATGGTCCCAAGACGGAACAACAAAAACAATAAAAGGGCTTTTCTTCTTATTAAAAGGCGTTAGATTCAACTAATAGAGGTCTTCTATTGGAGACCTTAGGATATTAGGGTCAAGACCTGAGGCATCAGGTCCAATGCTTCGAGGTAGTTAGTTGAATGCAATGGAAATGCCATTATCTTCCCAGAGTTTGGGGTTTGGGAATTTGGCCAGGACAAAGTATCGTGGTCTATCGGTGGCTGATGCTGCGCTGCAGAGATGCGCGATAGCCCATAGCCTCGACCAATAATGCACCATTTGACGGAGCTTGACCTGTGAATTGGCGGGTCATATTGCTGTGGAAGGTGTGACAAATTGTGGCCCCTGTGGCCTAAAGACTCAGATGCATAGGAAAAACTCAAGCTGCTGCACTTTGTTTGGGTCGACCAGAACTCCCACAAAATCACCCTCAGCCTTTAGCTTTTCGATTGACGGAATCTTTCTTGCTTCGGCCCAAGCTGTGCACCATGCAACTTCAAGTGGCATGGTCCCATATGCAGAGGTGCTTAGAAGAATTGTATGACTGAAATAAACTATTGATTTTTCGGGCGTGCAAATGAATTTAATGAACAAATCCAAGGCACACTGTGCGAATGTAAAAATTACTTTGTTGGCAGGCGCTCCATGCGCGCAGTGCCGAACTCCGGCGCAAGGCGCAAGAGCAGCGTCAGACACAGGACAGGCCCGGAGGTAGGGCGGAGCAGAGGGGAGAGCAATATAAAGGGACCCTTAGAGAAAATGACTTTAAGGAACGTACTAGCGATGGCCTCCAACCTAGTAGCGATGGCCTCCAACCTAGTAGCGATGGCCTCCAACCTAGTAGCGTTGGCCTCCACCCTACTAGTGGAGCGAATCAGTTTTGCCTTGAGATTGTCATTCAAGATCCATTCATCGCAACAAGGCTGCCTCAGAATGGGGGGGGTGGAGTAACAGGGGACAATGAAAGCAACTGGCAAACGGCTGGTTTGCTATGTGAGTCGTGATGTGCTTGACTTTAGAGAAAACTATTATAGTCATAAGTGTCTTATTAAAGACCGGGTAGGCCCAGAGCTGAGTTGTTTAAGCATACAGGGATGCCTCGCGCATGCTTTTTGGAACCGAAACACTTTTCGATATTTTAAAGCGCCGCTGTATCCGCTTTGAACCGCCAAGCACCATTCGGGTACTGCGTCCCAGTCCCAGTATGTAGCTCTTCAAAAAAGACATCCGAAAAAAGCGCCTTTCGTGGCACTGCTCTTGCTTCCGCTCTTGGTTGTGGTAGTTCTCGATGTTATGGTGGCATGCAATTGTTTTTTCTGACTCGCGGGAAGTGTCTTAATTATGCATAATTATGTTTTTTCCTTTAGGCCCGTAGACCTTTCTTTCTTTTCCTTAGTGGGTTTGCTAATACGTGTCATGGTGATCTTGAGCGACCCGTCGCTGAATAAAGTAATGTTCAGCAACTACTGTGCGTTCGGCGCGTTCGGCAACTAGGTTTCAGCAACTATTTTGTTGGTTTCAGCAACTCCCTGTGTTCAGCAACTGCGAACAGCAACTGGTTTTGTCGGTTTCAGAAACTGGTTTTGTCGGTTTCACTAACTATCCTTGTCGGTTTTGCAATGGATATTGGGGGTGGGGGGAGGGTGACGCTGGGGATGACGTCCGTTGCGCATGCTACGCAGACATAGCTCTTGGTTTCCCAGTTGCCGAACACGCTGACCACTAGTCGCTTGATCGGTTCCGCATTCGTCCCGTTCAGCGTGTTCGCCCGCTCAAGCCTTGTTGCGGCCACCAGCCGGTCACCAGCCGGAGCCACCCTGGGATGATTGTGTTGGAGGCCATGGCTATTGGAGGGCCATCACCAGTAGGTTGGAGACATGGTGAAGAGTCATGTGTTGAAGTGCTATCAGATCATTCGTTGTTTGGTGAAACGATGTGAAGCGTCATGTTGTGATGTGCTGATGCGCTGATGTGCTGAGGTGTTGTGCTGTGAAGCCTTAGTGATTAAAACCGAAAGGGTCCAAGCTGCAAGCTGCAAAGCTTAAACGACCAAGTTTTCATGAACCAGGCTTGTGGAAGTCTAAAAGCACCTTTTTGGAAGACACCCAAATGTCAAAACACTTTTAGACGTGACTATATAGGCAAAATAGCTGTGCCGAGACACTCCTCTAAGACACTCTTGCAAGGCACTGTAAGAGACCGGAAGGCTCGCAAGCAAGATGCCTAAGGGACGGTACTAGTTTCCAAGATACATCACACCCGGTGTCGTCGTCATCATCATCATCATCATCATCATCATCTTTTCTTTCATACGCTCATCGGTCGATGAATGCGTGGACCCTTTTGGTCCCACCTGCGCCCCGAAGGGCCTTCCTCAACTAAAATTCTGGTCGAGGAGCCGGGCCAACGTCGAAGCCTTTGCTTCTGCCCTTTGATGGGATCTCAATGCCAGGTGCAGCATTGCGAACTGCCGCAGGCATGGACAGCAATGGTCTTCATTCATGCCAATGCTGTGAAACGGTTGGCAAGCGCACCATCTTGTGGGGTGAGCTTTGGAAAGGAAGTTCACTGCGCCTTGTTCTGCCAGAGAGCTGCTGTCTTCCCACAAGGAGCGATGGGCCACCTGCATGTGTGAGTTCAGGTCACGAGGCCAGCTTCCACACGTGATGCACTTCTTCACCAATCGGTGGCAAAGTCGAGGATGGTCCACCAGCAGATCCGTGTCCATCAAATCCAGTCCTGGCAGCCATTTGCTGTGCCATTCGTCATTGATGGCCGGGTCATGGATGATGTTCTGGATCTTTTCCTGGTCCGTCAGGATGGGCGATTCGTCCGAGATGGCAGAGACCTCCTCTGCACCTCCATGTGGTGTGCAGTTCAGCCAAAGTAGGCAGCAGTTCTCCTGAGCCACCAGTGAGAGCATAGAGAACTTCACCGGCATGTTGTCGTCGTCGTAGACCCACCATGAGTCACCGTCCTTGATGGCCGTGTTGTAGTGTCCCGAAGAGGCCTCGGACCCCAAGTGGAAAGAGACGCCAATGACGATGAACGGTATGTGGTCGACCTCCAACTTTGTGTTCAGGAAGTACGGCAGCCACACCTTAGAATCCCATGTCAGTCGAGTGTGACTCTTCCGTCCCTTGGAGTCAAAGCGGTCGATGTGCAGGCATGTGACGTCTGCTGGTTCGGTGAGGGCGTGTAACCCGAATGATGCAAGGCTCCAGTTGGAAACAAGGCCTTGAAGGTCAATTGGCAGGGTGCTTTTTTGCTCGCTGCAGATGTAGAGTCGTAGTGGGCACCCTTGGGCATTGTGGTCAACCACCTTCAATTGGCCTTCATCCTCCAGCCGGCTTTCCCAACAACAACTGAGAAAAAGAGGATTGGTTTGTTGAAGAAGATGATGAGCAAAGTCAACCACATCATGCTGCCGAAAAGGATTGGGCCAGTTGGCCAAGAGGGTGGTCCACTGCCCATCCGCCCATAAAAGCATGGACTGCCCTTTGGACACATCTGCCAAGTCCCCTAATGCCCCAGGGAAGTTGGACCATTGGTCCGCCTTCAAACCATTGGCCTTGAGTGCACTCCAGGCTAAACCAGTGGCCGCTGAGTTCATGTAGCAGGCGGCTGCAGGATTTTGAAGTGTCCTCAGTGGAGGTGATGTTGAGGCCATCACAGTTGTTCCAGCATTTTGCCAACTTGTTGTGCAAGCGGTGTTCGATGAGAGCTGGCTGGGCGCATCCGTCCAAGCACTAGTTGCCAGAGTCCTGAATGACTGAGTTGGTGCCAGAGTCCCCTCATCTCGTTGGCATGAGTGTGAACCAGGGCCAGTGTGATTCGCCAGGGAATGATGGCTGACGGTGACTCCGTGTCCGTGGTCATGGCCTTCTGGATCTGCTGTTGGGGACGTAGGGCTCCGAATCTTTTGATCAGGGCTTCTTGCTGAAGCAGAGTGAGCATCCTGGTCACTGTCTGTGTGGCTTGCTGCATGGTCAGGGGCGAGTCCTCCTGAGCCTCCATCTGCTGCTTCTGGGAATTCCACCTCATACGAGGAAATATGAATGAGTCTCCCTTCTCTGGCTCGGGTTGCAGAAAGTTCAGGCGCAGCAATGTCTGGATCAAGGGATCGGAGGAGGCCGTGGATTGAAGTTTCTGTATTCTCTTCAGCAGTTCTTCCAGCAGCGTCTTCAGGACTAAGATCCGGAGTGGACGCGTCCTTTCCGCAGTTGGAGTCTGCTGCCAGGTCTGCGTCTGGTTCATCATGCTGGGAAGAACTGAGCCTGGTCCCGCGCTCAAAAAAACGAAGAAGTCCGTCTCCATGGCCAGGCACTGAAGCGTGTCTTCGTGTCGAAGAACGAGGCGGGTCAGTGCATTCAGGAGTGTTCTTGAATCTGGTGTGGACTCTTCCTGCATGTTCTGGATCTTCCCCTGCCCTTTTCTTCCTTTTCCTTTTCCCTGGCCCTTCGCGCCATTCGACATGGAAGACCTCGGGCGCTTTGCTGTCTGCTTGTCCTCGTCCACCTCCATCTTCACCCACTGATTCAGGGCCCCCCACATCTCTGAGATCTGGTTGCCCTCCATGTCCATGGTGAAGAATGGCAAGGAGGCTGGCTAGCTGAAGGAGCACTGGGCACTGTACTGCGGTTTGGTGACAGTTGCAAACTGAACACTGTTGCTGCCTCTTTTGGTAGAAAGACAGAAACTTGTAAAACAGCCCCCCACGGTTTCCATGTTTTGCATGATTGTTCCAAAGATGTTGAAGCATGTCTCTGGGGTCAACCTGCCGTCCACATAAGCAGCACCAAGTGCTAAGGGCGGTGCAAAGTGTGCCATCTCCAAGAATTTCGTCAAAAACTCCCGTGGCAAGGAGGCTGTCCAAGTGGGGGAAGTTCATGGCAATGGAGGGGCTGAGAACTTGTAGGTCCAGTTTCAGTGCATGTGCCAATATGAGCTCATCGCTGGCATCCTTCAGTTTGTGCAGGTCATGGTGAACAAAGAGGGCCAGCTGTGTAAAGACCGTGCAAACATGAGGAGTCGCCGGAGGTCTAAGACAGGAGCAGCCAAGGTTCCGCAGAGCACTGTCAGTTTGAAGCCATTCAGCATACGTGGTTGCCATAGTCCAGGAAGTAGAGTGAGCCGAGCTGAGATGCTTCAGAAGAGAGGAGGAACTGGATGATTGATGGCCACAAAGGCCACAAATGTATCCCAACCTCCGAATCAGTGACTTGTAGGCAAGTAGATGATCAAATGTGCCCCCGTGAAGCCCCGAGATGACCACTGGGTGATGCCAGAGGAGAGAAGGAGCATGCGGAAGTGGTTCAGGACAGTGACCTCCATCAATGTGATGCCGTAGTGCTGCAAGACAGAGGAAGGAGGCCTCACAGTGTGCGCATTGTGTCAGCCCAGGAACTTGATCCCTGGATGCAAGGAAAGTCCTGGTCAGGGTAGAATGAGCATGCTCCATGGATTGATGTTGATGAAGTCCTGCGGCAGTCACAAATTTCCTGGGGCATTGAGCACAAGCAAATTGAGCATCCATCCTCTGCGGAGGTTGTGGGACCGGTGGTGGACATGCCGGAAATTGTTCACGGTGTTTCCGGTAGGCGAGGGCGAGTCCCAGTTGTTTCTTCACAGGACAGGTGTGCGTTTTCGATCGAAAGTCCTGTCCACAAAGTTCGCATGGTGAGTTGGTTCGGGCCCTGATCACATTGGGCAGAACCTCCCCCATCAGCGCATAGACATCTCCATGATCTTGACCCATGTGTGGCAGACATTTGCTGCAGTCTCGAAGACCAAAAGCCACAAAGAATGCACCGTTGGGTCAGGAAATAGCAAAGGCCTCGATCATTGGCCAGGGGGGCCAGGTCACCTTCGTCGTAGTACTCCAGGAGTTTATGCCTGTGTTGTTGAAGAACTGCTGGTGGTGCCTTGGTCGAGTCAAATTCCGAACAGGAGAAGGACTGAATATGGTGTCGGAGGTTTTGCCAGCTAATGAAGGTTTCGCCACAATGCCGACAGGTAGGTTTCCCATCAACCGCATCTCTAGCTATGTCCAGCGTGGGACCCTCGGCATGCAGAATGCCATGAACATGCAACTCATGTCGCCGCAGTGTATATAAATGTTGAAAGGTCAGCCCACATTGCTGACAGTCAAGTCCTGCCTCCGCCAAGGGGAGCTTGGGTTGCATATCCAGATCTCCAAGGTCCTGAAGCCAAGAGTCTGTAAGGTGGATGGAGCTTTGGAGTGTACTGAGGTCAAGAAGGTGGAGTATGTCATGCTCTTGAAGTGAGGAGAGTCTGTCCTCATGCCGCTTCAATTGAGAGGCCATCCGCTCCCGCAGGGAAAGCACCGGGTGGCGGAGTTGGTGCTCTGTCAAAAAGTCCATGTGAGAAGTGTGTGTCATGAAGGAGTGGTCGCCTGCGGCCTGTCTAAGCATGGACGTCATGTTCTTGGAGAACAGAGGAATTGAGGTGTGATCTGTTCCAGTTGCATCCAAGCCATACACTCCTATTGGAAAGATGCATGTTTGCCATAGAGCCACCTTCTGAGCCGAGTGCATGCCGTTGGTCGAGAACCACTTCTGCATTTGTCTGAAACGAACTTTGCATGCGTGAAGCCGAGCTTTCATGGTGTCCTTTTGAAAATTGTTGTATCCCATCTGAACTCCCAAGTATTCGTGCTTCTCTTTGATCGGTATTTCGTGTGAGCCCCCTGCTTCTTGTGGTATACAAAGGACTGTGTGGTCGAGCTTCTTTTTCACAAATTGCTGCCGGGCTTGTTTCTGTTGTTTGCCTCCCCATCTTAAGATGACAGCAGATTTCTTCATATTCACGGTCATGCCCAGCTTTTCAAGGACAGAAATAACGGTGCCAAAGTGTTGTAGGCCTTGATGAAGTTCTGCCATGGTCTGAAAAACAAAGCAGGCATGACCGTCATCTGCATAGAAGGTGCAGCATTCACGCATCGATTCTTCTGAGGATTCGTGTGCTATCAAGTTCAACACCAGTGCAATGAAGCTTGCCCAAAAAAAGGGGGCGCCCCGGCAGCCTTGCCTCACACCTCTGAAGGTGGATTGTTCGGCAGAAAGTCCTTTCCATTGAATCACATATGAGGTCTGGGTGTGCCATGTCATCAGGAGAGAGATGAGATCATGAGGTAGACCAATGAGTGAGAAAGCTGAGTAAAGGTGCTCACGAGGCATGGCATCAAAGGCTCCGGTGAGATCAAGAAGGAGCTGACATCCTCCAAACACTTGAGGACGTGTTGTCCTCTCATCTGCCCTCTGATTGGCGTCATATCGCCATCGATGATGAAGAGCTTGGACCTTCCGAACGTGTGCTTGAACCCGTGTGATTGCTTCCCATGTGCCTCGTCCCGGAAGGTATGCAAACTGTGGATACCAGGTCAGGGTTGGCAGTGAAAACTTCCTTGCCTCATGAACAAAAAGTGACATGATCGTCTTGGAGAGCGGAGTCTGAAGTGCAATCGGACGAAGCACTTTCGGTTCAACCGGTTGTTTGTTCGGTTTGGGCAGAAGAACAACCCAGCCTTTCCGCCATTCTTGTGGAATGAGCCCCCATAACATCCACTGTTTCACCCATCCAAAGACGAGTGACCCAATGGAGGTGGCCAGCGCCTTCCAAACGAAGCTAGGAGCCACATGAGGCGGAACACTGGTGCGTCCATAGAGCGCATGAAGTCCTTGGACCAGGTCCGGTGCCTCAAAGGGGAGAACAGCCAGATGAAAGTGTTGAGCTGGAAGATCAACTCCTGCATAGAGGTTTGCCATGTACTCTTGGATCCAACTCAGTTCCTCTTCCGGTGACATAAGCTGACCAGCATGCCGTCGGAGATGAGGTCGAGGTGGCCGTGTTTTTGGTGTGAGAGAGTTCACCACCTTGAAGTATTTGTGGGAGTCATTGTTACTCCAGTGTCGCCTGGCTTGTGCAATGGTCTGGGCCAGCTTGTCTTTCTTGGCTTCCCTGGCTTTTTGGTTCGTGGATTTTTTCCAGGATTGAATTCTAACCACTTTGACCCATTTGCCAAAGAGCTGTTGAAGACGACTTGAGTAGATAGTCCTCCTAGCCACTTCCGGAAGAGCAAGTCCTGGATGTCCATTGGCCCAGGTCCAGAAGGTTGGTGATGGTCGTTCTGGCTCCGACACAGGTGGTTTGAAGTTCTGACAACCGGCAAGGAGGATCTGGTTGAGAGCCTCCAGGTCTGGTGTATCGTCCCTGAGTCCAGTGATGGCCTCTTCCAAGGAGGTGCAGAACCCTTGCCACTCTTCACTGTTCGAGTCCCAGTGCCGAAGGAGAAGTTCTTGTTGTCCACGAGGAAGACCAACCGGCTTGTGACTCCAGACCCTCCATTTGTAGGGAACGGTGAAGAGAATGGGCACATGATCCTTGGTGTGCCCAAAGCGAGCAGGCAAGTCCTCCAGGTAGATGGGCTTCTTGGTAAATGAGTCGCTGGACTTGTGTCGTACCATAATGTAGTCGATCCGGGATTGCCGAGCCAGACCACCAATGTAGGTGGGCCCAAGAGAAGGATCCCAAGTGTTGATGGCAGTGAGCCCATGCTGTGTGAGGAGATGACCCAGCTTCCCGGAGTCAGGGTGACGTGGTCCAGCCTTTCTTCCCTTCTGGTCTTGAAAGTCCTGGAGTCCCACGCAATGTGGAATATGGGGAAGGCTGGTGTTGAGGTCTCCCCCCAAAATGATCACATTCCGTTGGGGAAGTCCAGCAACCAGTTGATCACAGGCATGAAGGAGTTCCCCTCGATGTTGAAGACATAGAGGATCATGCTGAATCCATGCGTGTTGATATATGTTGAGAAGGTCAATCCCCGAGGAGGGTAGATAAAGTCGAACGTGGAGAAGCCGTCCTGGAAGAGTCTCTCGCCAGGAGATGCGGTCAATGGGGCAGAAGTTTTTCCGGATGATCGCCGTCAAACCGCCGGTTTTCCCTTTGGAGCCGCTGTGAATATAGGCAAAGTGAGAGTCCTGCCAATCACCGCTGAATCCCCACCGAGTGTCCTGGAGAAATAGAACATCAAGGTGTTGGGAGCACATCCACTGCCTCAGAATGTCAAACTTGAAGGAGCTCAAGGAGCAGATGTTCCAGCTGAAGCCTGTGAGGCGGTTTTTCCTGACTTTTGCCGGAGGGGCCACATTGAGCTTCTGCCTGGTGTGATGACCTTGGTCGTCCAGGGGTGCGTGAAGTTGTTCAGTACCAAACATGGCTGCCGTGAAAAGCTGACCTTTATACCATGTGTGTCCATGAAGTTGAGCTCGTTTGAGTGCACGAATATAGGCCTTCTTTTTGGGTTGAGGTTTTTCCGATGCCAGGTGTATTGGTTTAGGTCCTGTGCCACTTGGCTTTGCCATAGAGAGGGTGAAGAAGTCCCGAGATTGGATGGCTTCACTGGGTCGTGTGGCTGACCCAGAACCCTCAGGCCACCAGGGTGGGGCATTGGGGCTTAAGGCACTCTCTTGGTTCACGATGAAGGCCATGATGAGGCCTGCAGCACAATGTACCAGGAGGCCAGGTCCCACCCTGGCCGGGGACTTGGGACCCCGGTGAGCTTTACTGCTCGGTGCAGCGGGTGGTCGTCTCCTCTGTGGCCTGGTCCGTTGCCAGGTGCAGGTAGAGCGGAGGTGGTAGTAGACCTTCTGCCAAAAGAGCCAGAAGAGGGAGACAGCCACCGTCACAAAGGACAGGGAGTAGAACCGGAACAGGTAGAGGCCGACCACCTTGAAGTAGGGATCAGAATCTCGGTGTTCCTGAGGATGTTGGGCAAAGTCCCGGTTGCCGAGGAGGTCAAGCAACAAGGTGATCACCTTTGGGTTGCCCATGGAGCGAGTCACGGTTCCGCACTGTCCCCGCGGCACCGAGGGCGATGGGGATTGAGCCGCTCATGGCCCTTATCATCATCATCATCATCATCACTCTCCGTCCTTGCTCCTGGCAGTAAGGCCAGGAGTCCCTAGTAGCGTCCTTGCTCCTAGTAGCGATGCCCTTTGCTCCTAGTAGCGTCCTTGCTCCTACCCCCCACAAAGCACCACATGAGTGTCAGCGCAGGACCGCGTGAGGGAAGAGATCTCCAGCAAAGAGAAGGAGGCGTGCGGCGCAGTGCGGTGCAGTGCGGTGCAGTGCGGCGCAGTGCGGCGTGCATTGCAACATGTCATGTAATCCTTTCCAATCCTTACATTTGGAGGGCCTAGACAGGTTCTTCCAGTTGGAGGTAGGAACTAAAGCAAATGAGTTTTATAGCTTTGAAAGCACATTGACAATCTGAACGAGCCTGAAAGGTCGCCAACTTGCGGCAAGAGGCTTTGCGCTTGCAACTTGAAGCTGAAGAACACCGACAGGCGAGTTGTGCAGGTATACAATTCGAAAAGGTCGGGACAATAAGCTACGAAAGTGCCGAAAAGACACGTAATCGCTATGCAAACCGGGCAAAAATACGCTGGCAACAGGAAACACCTCGGAAAAAAAAAAAAACGCAACCGTTTTGCGTGCTTGGCTCCGGGCGATTCTGTGTGAAGAGTTGGCTACCAGAACATTCCTGCAGGAACTGAAGGAACAGCGCTCTGCTTGGCCCTGAGACCCCATCAACTTTGACTTTCAAGGGTTTTTGGGGTTGAAGCAAGTTTAAACTCCGAATAAGCATGTTTAATCCAAGATTAAAGACACATATTATGCAGCAAGTGCACGTGTTTCGTAGGTTTTAATGCACGTGAGCCCAGAGTCACAGCGTGCATTTTCAGGGCAAGCGCAGCAACTCCGGTGCTTTGCAGAAAGAGGCCTGGGAATGAGGACGAAGACACAGTAGAAGGAAAAGAGGGGTTAACACGTTGAAAGGAAAAAGAGAAACAGATAGAGAGACGTGTGTTTTGGGTTCCAAGTTCTCAGGTTTCAAATTGTGAGCAAAGTCCTCGCCACCAAAAACCACTAGAAATAGCTAGCTAGCCTTCTGAACCAAATGTTCTTGTTTGAGACCTAAGACCTCACGGAAGCAAGGGCTTCACAAGGCTTAGCAGATGAGGGGTGCTAATGGGAGCATTTTGCAGAGCAAGCAACAACTTCCTGTTTACGACGTCCCAAAAATTGGAACTGCATCGCTACGAACGGAGCGATCGGACGCTACGTTCGGGGCTCCTGGCCTTACTACTAGGAGCAATGTTCGCTACTAGGAACAATTATGCATCTACTAGTTGGCTTTCTTCGCAAAAGGGACCACCCGGGGAGTCTCCCCAGGGAGTCGGAGTTCCGGGAGGCCAACGGCACCGTTCCGTCGCCTTTCAGATAGGTGGATCACCGAAGGCATCAAGTGGAAATCCTCAAAGCGGAGCTGGTGAAGATCTTAGATCTTGAACTCTTTATATTTCGGAACAACAGCAACTTCAACTTGGATGTTTTTTCAGTGAACATATGAGCTTCAGCATTGGAAAAAGCTTGTCGAAAGTCCAGGCAAAGCAAGAGAGGGAAACGAAGAAGCTTGTGGAGGATTCACTATCCGAAGCCCTCCAGGTTGGCAACAAAAGAAAACGAAGGAAGGACAGACAGGAATGGACAAGAGAAAGGTCCATAGGCGTTTCTTGTTTTGGTCCATAAGTTAAGCTTCGACATTCTTGGAGCCCACTCGCCCATTTGCACCCCACGTAGTGCGTCGTAGTGGCTTCCTAGATTAATAGCTCACTTTTTACTAATTGCATCCAGCAGCTAGCTATTGATAATTTTGTCCAGAAGTGAAAGCTCCTAGACGAGGGTAACGGTAAGGAAGACTCGAGGAAAACGTTGCAGCTTTCTTTTCTTTCAGGGTGACACCTTCAATCAGATCTTCTTCAACAATTGCATGTTCTTCACTTCTGTATCTCAGGTTGGAGGCCATCGCTATTAGGTTGGAGGCCATCGCTATCAGGTTGGAGGCCGCCGCTAGTAGGTTGGAGGCCGCCGCTAGTAGGTTGGAGGCCATCTCTTCAATTTTTCCCAATTTGGTTCAGCATTTGGGAGGTGGCCTCAGCTAGAGATCTGCGCAGTGAGCTGCAATGGCCACTGAGCAGCATCAGCAGTAGCGTTCGCCGTGGTTTTGCAGAAGGGATTGAATCAGGCAGGAAACAAGAAGCCAGGTGACCATGTCATGTGTGTCCTGGTTGGAGTAACTGAGCTAAGACACTTGAGTTGCGTTCTTGGTGGGTGTTCCTTTTACTGCCTGGATCGACGTCTACCAGGCCCTTTGTAGGTCTGGTTTTCCAATAAGAACGTGTGCTTGATGTTTGTGAGACCGATATAAGAATTTTGAGAGAGCTCCAAGAGTTAAAGCAGCCACGGTCAAGACGAAATGCTTGTGGCCCTAGAGCTCTTGTTTCGAGAACGACCGGATTTCAAGTATTGCACCTCAAGGTTGCCAATGTACTGCGCTTTCCACACTATTTGCACTTACCGGTTGCCATAGGCCCAAGATCTACACCTCGCCGCAACGTGCGTGTTATGCACGCCTCAGGGTTAGGTAAGTTAGGTGGCTTTATTTACATCTCCAGGTTCCCAGAAAAGGTAACATTCAAGGTTTTACATTCCACTGTTTTTGCATAAATCAAGACTCTCAAGAGAGCCGAAAAAAAAAACACAACTGCGCAATTCAAACATCTTTGCTGCGGACCCTGAGGAAAACTGAGCTCGAAGCAGAATTGGAACGCCTGAGGCGCTCGGTGATTGGACCTTGAAGAGCAGGTTGGAGGCCATCGCTTGTAGTAACAAGGGCATCGGCATCGCTACTAGTAACTAGTAGCAAGAACGCTACTAGTAGCTCCTGGCATTACTACTAGTAGCAAGAAGCTACTAGGTTGGATGCCATCGCTAGTACGTTGGAGGCCATTCCTATTAGATTCCTTTTGCTATTAGGTTGGAGGCCCCAATGTACAGCCATGCCTCAGGAACACAGAAGTGGAAAGTCGCAGGCTGGAGAAGGAGCATTTTGCTCTTGCAACACGCTTCCTGCTTCTGTTACTATTCTGATCAAGAGCATGGAAATCAGGGCAATCCTGAAATCAGTAAGCTGAGGGCCACAAATAAAAGAGTGTTTTAGTAGATACAAAAGAAGCAGACCTGCAAATATTGAGGCCATTAAGGTGACCGGAAGAGCAATTTCCTCTGTGCGACTCAGTTTTCGCTGTCAAAGGAGGTGAAGCAGTTGGAGAAAGACATCAGCAGCTCTCGGGGCCGCGCTGCGACGATACAGCTTTTGGTCGTGACACCCTGACATGCGTTGACAGCACGGTTTTCAACGCAATGAGATGAAAAACAGACTGGCTGTTTGCTCTTGCTGTCACTATTGTTGAGAGCTATGGCGTGATGCCACCGATATCAAGTAGCCTCAAGTCACCGATATCATCAACAGGACGGGCATTTAACAAACATGTTGGCCAGGCTAGATGACCTACGGCTGAAGAAGGAGGCCTGGAGACAAGGTAGAGCAGCTAGACTGAGAAGGTTCTCAAAGCATGAATCATGAATGAAGTAATTATGAAGATGTATCATGGATGGATGAAGCATTCAAAGGAAGATGCGCATTTTAGGTTGGAGGCCATCGCTATTAGTAACAAGGGCATCGCTACTAGTAGCAAGAAGCTAGTAGTAGCTCCTGGCATTACTACTAGTAACAAGAATGCTACTAGGTTGGAGGCCATCGCTATTAGTAACAAGGGCATCGCTACTAGTAGCAAGAAGCTACGTTCGGGGCTCCTGTTTAATTTAATTCTAATAGCGAACATTGTTACTACTAGTAAGGCACTTGTTACTACTAGCGATGCACCTGTTACTACCAGCTTCTTGTACGTTCTTATGCGCAGTTACTTCTTCACTTCTTCACTTCGTAGGTCGCACAAAGACAGGAAGCGTTTCGACTCCGGGAAAGGGAGCTGCAGGACTCTTGGACCAGGACACCAGTTACCGCGGGAGTTTGAGGCTTCAAAGAACTTAGATGCCAGGCTTTGTTAAGTTTGACTATCGTTATAGCTTAGGTATCGCAAGTGCAAGGAAAAAAGAACACAAGTCCAGAAATGAAAACAAAAGGAAACAAGACTAAAGAAGCAGCAGAACACACAGGCAAGTAAAACATTCTTTTTCAATTGGCAGTAATACATTGGTAATTTTAATGCAAGGAGGCTGGAGGAGAAAGACGAGCACCTGGCGTCTCTGGCCGTGGATAGTGCAGTGCAACGCCGGTGTTTGGAAGAAGAGATATCTGCTGCAGAGGCGCATTTTGAGTCGTTTTGAGTGAACGTGAGTCCTGTTTGAACGTGAGTCCTGTCTTTTCAACAGTGTGTGATGGCCTCTGGATTTAGGGAAAATCGTTTGACACAAACAGTAAAGTGGAGTTTGACATAAAGGTAACTCATGAAGTTCTCTTCAGGAAGAAGCTTTGCAAGCGGAGAAGGAACTCCATGAGCGTTTGGCCAGGCGGGCTGACGGCTGTTTTTTGCTTTCAGCAGATTGTGTATCAAGGGTCTCTCAAAGGGCGCTCTTGGACAAAACCATGAATTTTCATCGCTACTAGTAGCAAGGGCATCGCTACTAGAAGCTCCTGGCCTTTCTATTAGGAGCAAGAAGCTCTTAGCTTATTGTTTCTACTATGCTTCTTGTTACTACTAGCGATGCACTTGTTACTACTAGTAAGGCACTTGTTACTACTAGCGATGCACTTGT
>CAXAMN010005736.1:294128-316324 GCA_963970005.1 Durusdinium trenchii
TAGTAGCGTCCTTGCTCCTAGTAGCGATGCCAGGAGCCCCTAGTAGCATCCTTGCTCCTAGTAGCGATGCCAGGAGCCCCTAGTAGCGTTCTTGTTACTAGTTGAAGCGTCAAAGACGTCTTTTCCATCACTTCCGGGCTTCCCGAGGACCTGAGCTTCTGGATGCAGTGATTTGGACCTTACGACACTTCTGCTGGAGGGCATGCAGACGAGCGGCCGAAACATGGTGTAAACGCAACACACTCTGTTTAAACTGTTTGAGATCAGGTCCGTTCCGTTCAAAAAAGGAATCGAAGTCTGTTCTTCAGCCCCGTCTTTTCGCCGAAGAAACGGCCACGCTCAAGTTGAGCCGCCTCGTCTTCCTAAGGAGGAACGCTGTGGTCAGACGAGTGAGGAGAACGAGTGCGAGAACTCGAAGAATTGGCACCAGTTGGAAGCGGTGAATTTGGACATTGAAGGACGCTACCAGGGGCTCCTGGCATCGCTACTAGGAACAAGAAGCTACTAGGGGCTCCTGGCATCGCTACTAGGAGCAAGGACACTAGTAGGTTGGAGGTTTGGACATTGAAGGACGAGTTGGACACAAGAGACGAATAGGTTGGAAGCCCATCGCTAGTAGGGAGGATGAAGGAACAGACTATAGTAGGATGATGTGGACCAATCTGATCTTTCTGATCAGATCTGATCTTGATATTTTTTCTTGTGTTTTCTGGATTTTCTTTCATTGCATCTCCTTTTCTTTCTTTCCTTCCTTCTAAACTCTTCTAGTGAACTTGGACCCAGGGGAAGGCAGGACGATTGGAAGGATGAACAGATATGAAGAAGGGACGAGTAAGACGAGTGAAGAACTTCACTTATAAAGTGCTTGGGATCACAGATGTTTGGAGCATCAGCATGTTGAAGCAACGGATATCTTCTGAACGGTTGAATAAGACAAGATATCACCTGGAGATTTGTTATCTGCATAATATCTTTTGCCAATGAAGACGGAACGAACCCTCGAACCCTTGCGCTGAAATTCAATCTCCGACTGTCGACTGTTGTTGAAAAGTTCGAGGAGCAACAGTGACAATGCCTGGCTTGGACATGGATGAATCCTATGAACTCACTGTCTCTGTCGCCTCGGAGCTGCATGCGAAGTCCATCCACGGCTTCCGCCGGGGCATGGAGACTTTGTTGCAGATCTTCGATGCTTTGAGATCTGATGGCTCGAAAAAAGGCCCCTAGGCTGAAGAAAGAGGAAGGAACGGAAGGAAGGGAAAGGAAGAAAGAAATAGGAATAGAATCTCTAAAGTCTAAAGGTCCAAAAAAGAATGCAGATGGAACAAATAAGACAGAAAGGAAGAAAGGAAGGAAGAAGTAAGATCAGATCTGAAGAAAGGAAGAAAAGAAGGGAAAGACAACACAGGAATGTTGGAGGCCATTGCTACTAGGAAGACAAAGCAGGAACTTTTTTTGTAGCATCCTTTTTCTGAGGCGCCACTTGGAGCTGGGCACCAGGAGTTTTAGATGGGAAGGCGGGCGCAGAGCGAAACAGCTTTGTCATGTCGTGCATGCCTGTAAAAGAAATTGCTTTTTGTGGAAACATGGGACATCCACGAACAAAAATCCTCTAGTGATATGCTCATGCATGTTGGTTGCCCTTTGGCATGTTTATTTCGTTCTATATCTCCTAGTAGCTTCTTACTTACAGGTGAAACGATTCCCAACATGTAGTAACACAGGCGAACCCGGTACCGAACTCGGTACCGAACTCGGTACCCGGTCACAGCCGGATCGCTTGGGACAGTCGCGGTGCCGCGTACCGCACGGCGCAGCACGGCGCAGCTCTGCAGCTTTGCTCGGTGCCGCAGGTGCTCACGTTGCGAATCAACGATGACGCACGCTTTCCTTGGCGTGGAATACTGTTGGACACTGCAAGACATTTCATCCCAGTTGAGGCAGGAAGTCTTGGATTGAAAGACATTCTTGAACCTTTAAGAGCAATGGCCTCCAAACCTAGAAGCGATGGCCTCCAACCTAAGAGCGATTCATCCCAGTTGAGGCAGGATTGTTTTCTACAAGTGCGAAGCCTTGCTTTGAAAGAACTTCTTGAAGCACTTTGATGCCTAAATGGACCAAACACTTGGCAGGTGATCACATCGTTGCTTTGGGCCATGGCAGCGAACAAACTGAACGTGCTGCATTGGCACCTCACAGATGCCTGGTCACCTGAGGAATGCCGGATTGGTTGAAGCTACTAGTAACAAAGGGCATCGCTACTAGGAGCAAGGATGCTACTAGGGGCTCCTGGCCTTACTACTAGGAGCAAGAAGCTCCTAGGAACAAGTAGCTACTAGTCACAAAGGGCATCGCTACGAACGGAGCGATCGGACGCTACTAGGAACAAAGGGCACCCAACAGGCTCCACTGGTTGACGAATGATGAGGGGTTGGAGAGTGGTTTGATAGTTTTGCATGTCAGCTAAACCCGGCAGAACCGGGGATTGGAAGTTTCAATGAGGAAGAGCTGCAGGAAGCTGTTGCAAATGCTTTGTGCTGGTAAAATGTAGTATGTCAGTATGTACCTCCACCCTAGTAGCGGTGGCCTCCAACCTACTAGCGATCGCCTCCACAGTGATGGCCTCCAACCTAGTGATGTATGTATAGTGAGTTTGTGATGTGGTACAACGTGATTATGTCAGTGCACTGGAAAGCTTTCTTAAGGCTTCCGAAATTCGACCGATATCTGGAACACACACGCAGCGTGACACACTTCCCAGAAAGGCTTTGTGTTGTCTTAGATGCTCAGCCTTAACATATTGGCAAGAACGCGACTCCGCGACCAATTGCCGCAGTGCGGCTGTGTTTCTGGGATGTTTGACCTCAAGGCCGTGAGCTTTCCCTTGGAACTGGACTCCTTGCCGAAGCTGGCGGAGCTAGGCGCTTTGAGCCAGACCTATTCCAAGGCACGGACGATTTGGGAGACGTTTGGAGCGAGCGCGGAATCCAAGACCAGCCTCAGCCTCTTCTGGAATTTCTTGTCAGCAAGATTTCTTTGGGCAAACCCAAGTCTGTAAGAAGAAAAGAAAGAACAGTTTTTTGTTTTTCGATCTGGATTCCATTGAACGGGCTTATTGCTGGCATTGGCCTTGAAGCATCCTTTTCAACTGCGCGGATCCAGAGTGCCAGGCCATGGTGAAGCAGTTGATTGAACAGGCAGCTAATCTGTCCATCCGCATCGTGCCAGAGTGCTCCTTGCGATGCTTCAAGCCACATGCGTTGTCGATCGCTCCGAGTAACAAAAACGCTTCATGCTGCCTCCAACCTACTAGCGATGGCCTCCAACCTACCAGATTTGCTGGAAAATGGAGGTGATTCCTAGAAGAGGAAGCTACTAGTAGCTCCTGGCAATACAACTAGGAACAAGGGCATCGCTACTAGTCCTAGAGTCGAGGACACTTGCTCAGGTCGCAGTGCACATTCCGTCAGATCGCCAGGTTAGACATGCCTGCGCACACGGCCAGCTGGATTTTTGGAGAGCCGAGCAGCGTCTCCAACTGCACACATGTACGGCACCAAGGTTCTTTCCACGGCACGGTAGGCCAAACCTTTCTTTTAGAGAAGAGTCCTAAGAGTCCTGTTGCACTTCATTCCAACCAGATGATTACAAATTCTATCGACGCTCGCCTCGGCTCGTCTCGCCCTAGTAGCGCCCTTGCTCCTAGTGCTTCAGGTCTTACCTGATGATCCAAAGGAAGCAAAGAACATCTACAAAGCTCGAGACAAGTTGGCGCTCGACATCTCATCTCCTCGCTCGCGTGAGGCGAAACAAACATGGCATCCATCAGAGTTTATGCCTTGGTCATTTTGATATTAGTTGGCACTTGTTTCAGCAAGAGTGGTTCAGGCATTTTTAATATTAGTATCCTTGCTGCCACCGAGCAACAAAACTTTCTTTCTCTCTTTTTGAGGGAGGGGCTCACCTTAGTTTTTGCCCGTCACAGCCCTACTTTTTTGCCCATCACAGCAAACATGCTTCATTGAACAAGAATGCAGGGTTTGGATTTTTCAGCTTGACTATAATCAATACCATGCAAGGAGCAAAAACATTTGCCTTTTCAATACATTTGCTATTCCCAGACAGTGCCTCCAAAGTTGGAAAGACTAGGAGAAGCAATGCCAGACACGACAGACAAGCTCCACCCGTGTTTGTTGGAACAAACTCAAAGGAAGACTCGAGCAAAACTCAAGAAAAGGCATGCCAACAAATTAAGACGCACAGGCGACCCGCGCAAAGGAATGTGCCTTTCCTCCTCCGTTTGACTCTTTCTCCTTTTCTGGTCTAAGTTTAAGTCTTGATGTTTCCTTGTTCGATTGGTTTGTTCCTCAACTGTTGATGTACTTGTTTCCTTTTCTGGTCCCACTTCCTCTCTCTTTGTTCTGAGTGTCATTCTTTTCCTTCCAAGTGGAATGATGATTTTGTTTGGAGTGTGACCGTGAAGCGAGCGAAAAGATAATTATTTTTTTTGGAGGGATGAACCACGCAATGCTGATACAGAACTGGTTCTTCTTTTTGGCGCCGAGTCCGTTCCTTTTGCCTGAGAGAAGAACTCAAAGAAGTGAAGAAGAAGACAAAACACATCGAAACACCATGATGGAATTGTTTGTTCTTGTGGTTTTTCCGTTCCTTTTGCCAGTTGGATGTGTTTTCGTTCCGATTTCCTCCCCCGAAATCGTCTCGGGAGTCGCTGTGCGTTGTCGCGTGGTGCGCTCCCCGACGTGGTTGGCTTCACGGTGGACAGGTCGCGAAGATGGTGCTTGCAGAAGTGGCTGCACTGTTTCCAGATGAATTCTTGCATGTGGGTGGTGACGAGGCCATTGCTATTGCGTCATGGTGACGTTCGGCCGTCAGGGACCGTCTCAAAGTACATGTCACACTCGGCGTCAGGGACCGTCACTTCGCGTCTCAGATTGGAGCTTCAAATGTTTGCAAGGTAGCCCCTAGCTTCTAATAGCTTCTTGTTCCTAGTAGTACGGCCAGGAGCCCCGAACGTAGCTTCTTGTTCCTAGTAGTACGGCCAGGAGCCCCGAACGTAGCTTCTTGTTCCTAGTAGTACGGCCAGGAGCCCCAACGTAACGTTCTAATCCCTTGTAGGTAGACTATCGCTGCTGGACGACGATGCCGCACATCCGCAAATGGATGAAGAAGCATGGCACCTTGTTCTCACTGAGTGGATGTTCTCGGATCTGTACTTGACTGGGTCATGCTTCTTGCCTCCCGGTTTTCCTCGAAGAGAACTTCTTGTCATTTGACAATGTAATTTGTAGGGCATCGGTCGATCATTGTTATGGGCCCAAGGTGATTCCCTTCCGGGATTGAATATGAACAAAGCTTTGAATCTTCCGGGATGTCGACCTATTCTTTGCGTTCCTGTGACTTTGCGAACGAGAACGCTATGACTTACATTCCTTCTCAAATGGGATTTGCCATTGCACTTTCAGCCCTTCGTACATGGTTTGTGGGAGAGACAGCATGGGTGCAAGAGAGTTTTGCTTGGAGATAGACATATTTTCTCAAGTATAGCAGTACCAAGGGGTTGCAAGGCCAGGAACGCTTCAAATAGAAACCCCACTCACTCTGTGTTTGTGTTTGTTGGAGTGGGTACCCATTGGGTGCAAGCATGTGAATTCCCAAAGGTCCTGTTTTTCCCACTCTAAGGCTGCACTCCTGCCGTCTTGGATTGTTCTTGTTTTTTCTTTGTTTTTTCCGTTTGCCTTTTTCATTTTCTTCAGACTTCTTTTCTTTCGCTTGATGGTTGCTACTATGCATGCTTTAGCCCTTTTAAGACAATGGTTTATGTACGATTCCACGACCCTTTTCGACCCGTCCGAGCCCGTCTCCTCGTCCAAAGTCGACCGGAGGTTTCGGACCTCTGGAGGCCTTGCAGGATTTCTTCGACGAGATCTGGGCAGAGGCCGCTTCGGGATCAGCCATCGCTCTGTCCACAAGAAGCGGAAGAGAAGAGAAGAGAGGTCCGAAGGTCGAAGAACTGACATCGTTTTTAAACAACAATGAGAAGATTAAACGGGCAATATATCAGTTAACGTAATAGTTACATTTCATGGTTCTAATGGAGTTGAATTAAAAGAACAATGCGGAAACGGATCTCACCACTTTGAGCCGCTCAGGTGCAAAAGCATGGGAAGCGCCCGGTGATTTGGGAGGATTCCTTTGATCAAGGTTTACGGCTTCCCATTGGAGCCGCTTTGGCGAACCACAGACCCTTTCCACCGGTCCTACAGAAAGTTGCTCGTTAGACCGGTGTTCTTTGTTCATCTGAGGCTGTTGTGCAGCCATGGAAGTTGGACCCTTAGACGATGTCACATGGCCGCCGTCGGACAAGGTTTTTGTTGGTGTTCCCGCTGGAGGTGCTGGGGAAACGTCAGCCTTCGATTCCAGCCCAAGGCTCGCATTGTGACGCAAGAGAAACGGCAGGGTTCTGCAGTTTGCTGAGCTCCTTGATTTCCTCTACATACCTCAGGTGATTTGTTTCGAAACAATCCAAGCAACGATCCTTGATGGAAACAAGTTTTGAGTAGTTTGGCGCTCAAGGGAAGAAGGGGGGAGAAGGGGAAGGAGGGGGGAGGAGAAGAGATGAGTGGAAGGTTCGATTGAAGTGGGGTTGCAACACGGAATGAATGAAGTAGGTTCAAGCATTGCCCCATGCAGCGAGTGTAGATGACTGTATACATCAGTGTCAAACGTGTCGCAGGCGCCACCAGCCATGCTGGGACATGCCTCAGCCTTCGTGGCTGTGAAGAAGAACCTTTCTGTGGTGCAAAGCAGCTGTTGGTATTTGGATTGGTCTTCTGAGTACAAAACTCAGTGCTTAAAGGCAGAAAGAAAATACTTGAATCACTTGAAGCAAAAACGATCAAGAAAAAGAGATAAGCTCCCCCTAAGAGCGATAGCCTCCAACCTAAAAGCGATGGGCCTCCAAATGCCTCCAACCTAATGCTCATGAAGCTGACTTCTGACTTCACCTAAAAGACTCATTGTTCTGAGATGGATGGATTTCTACGAGCACGCCGCTGATGAGGGACCACTACAAAATGAGCCCAGCAAGAGGTTGGCCAATTCTGAAAACGTTTCTTCAAGGAAAGTCCATTGATGCTTTGCTTTTCCTAAAAGATATCGTACAAGAACGACAAACGCTTGAATGATCCCAATATTCCAATGGTCAATATGCAAAAAAGCTAGACCATGTATTTTAGTCCTTCTCGGCCACATTCACGACCATGCGCAGCCTGAAAGGGCTGCAGAATCATCGATTTGTTGAGCAACAGTTTGGAAGACTATTTTTTTTGGAGCCTGAGGCTCATCTGAGGGTTCAACGAAGAAGCCAACAGGTTCAGAAACACACAAGGCCTTACGTGGCCCCAGGCCATGTCACTAATTGCTACAAGTTGCTACTGGTCGCTACTGGCCACCGCCTTCACTCGCTTTGGTCGTTTGGATCACACAGGCTGCTGGGTGGCGAGGCTGCTCTGTGGAGTGAGCGGATGGACTTCAGCAACCTCGCCTGCCGTGCCTGGCCCCGAAGCGCGGCCTTGGCGGCGCCTGGGATTTGTAGCTTTTCCAGTTCTGAAGCGCGGCCTTAACGCATTTTTGAGGCTTCAAGCATCAGAATTGTATCAAAGGACCATGCAAAAATGGAAACAGAAGATTCACAATACATTGAATCAATACGAAAGGACAATAAGTAGAGGTCTAAAAAAAGAAAAGAACCAGGAAGAACCATTTCAGGCTTTTCAATTGTCCAGCACTTGTGTGATCGTTCTGTCCAACACGCAAGCTGTGCCAGGAAAGGCTTTGGTCCAACACTTCGGTTGGCTTTGCAGCACAAGCTCAGAGACATCCTAAGGTAGACGAAAAAAACAGCACTGACGAACGGGCTGTGCTACGTTTCTTGTTGTCCGTGCTGCTTTTTGCGCTCTCGTCTCTTCAAAAGCCTTCGCCTGACTTGAGTCTCAGAACCGTCGAGTCTTGGGGAATCTGCTGCAGATTCTGCTCACGTGACATGAAGTATATGACATTCAGATCAGGGACGGATCAGAAGCCTATTCGTTCATGGTCACCATCCCTTTCTGATCGCAGGTGGATCAGCGCTTGAGACTCCACACTCGGAGGCTTCAGAGACTTCATAAACTGCCTTTGAGGCCCCTGAGGCGAGGAATCCATCTGTCGTCCATCCATACTGAAAAGTGTGGGAGACCATCGCTACGTTCGTAGCTTCTTGTTACTAGTAGAGATGCCCTTTGCTCCTAGTATCGTCCTTGCTCCTAGTAGTAAGGCCAGGAGCCCCTAGTAGGGTCCTTGCTACTAGTAGCTTCTTGTTACTAGTTACTAGTAGCGATGACCTCCAACCTACTTGCGATGGCTAGCAGCCGAGCATAGCGTCCGAACGCTGCAAGAGCTTTTGGAAGCAACATGTGAACCACGATGGAACCACGGTGAAACCACGGTGGACACCTCGTGTTCCAACACGACTTGTTGCAACACCTGGTGAAACCACCGGCAATTGGATTCCGCTTTGGACGTTGGGAATCTCTTAAAAGCCGTGAGTTGTTCGGGAATGTGCAAGAACGCTCCTTTAAGGAGTTAAACATGGGGTCCTGAAAGTCCATTCCGTGCCGCTTCAGACGTGCGCTGGTTTCAGACATGTTCTCGCTGTTCTCTTCAGGCCAGAGGACGGAAAGGCCATGGAAATCCAGGACGATTTCGAACATCTGGAGACGACATGTCCGCTTTTGCCGAGCCAGGCCGACGTTGACAGTGTCTTGGACGCCGACCGAACGTCTCGTGAAACCGCATACGCTGTGTACAGGCGATCCAGAGGAATCCCAGATCTGCAGAATGGGCCTCTGCTGCACACTTAGCGGTTTTAGAAGGTAAAAAAAGCAGAAGTTGGTCTCGTTCTTCATTCTTGAAATGGTTCTCTGGTGAATGTTCCGGTGTCCGATTGGTTGTCCACACCTGGCTTCGGTGGAGTGCGGTCAGGTCATTGCCAAGTGGAGTGGTCCTGGTCCTCTCAGACTCACCTCCGGAGGGCGAAGGCGAAGGTTTGCCAACGCCAACGCCGCCCGCCAGCGAAGCGCGCGCGGTGGACGGGGGAGATGTGATGTGGGCCATCTATGGCCATCTCTAGAGTTGGATGTGTAGAGTATGGCTTGAAGACGGAAGTTGCGCTCTACTCAGCTTTTGCATTGCTTTGACAGTGCTTTTGGTTGATGAGTTGAAAGGAATGTTGACCTTGCGGGTCGAGTGTTTCTGGCAGAAAGCAGATACGCAATCTTCCATTGATCGTGGAGGCCATTGCTTCTAGGTTGGAGGCCATCGCAAGTAGGGTGGAGGCCATCCCTTGGCAGGTTGGAATCGTCCGAGGATCCGCTCGTAGCGCTAGCGTCTCCTGCACTTGACTGGGCCCCTATTGCGTGTGCTGCCGGCTGCCGCGGTACATTGCTGTCCCAAATAATGAATCCCATTGCATTGTGTTGTGAGCAAGTCATTCAAATGCGAGGCTTTCACTGCTTTGAGAGTACTTGTTCACTTTCCAGAAGCAGTTTTCAAGTTCAGGGCTGTTCTTCAAGAAGTACCAAACCACCAACCCAACCCACCATCGAACGTCCTGATGATCCTGTTGATTTGTGCCGGATGTGGGTAGAGGAGCTGAATTGAGAAGGACAAGCACAAAGCTGCAAGGATGTCCCGAAGACGCGCGGATCCAAGACATTGGCTCTTGTCCAGGTCACCGACATGTTTGCAACCTGAAAATAACGTTTTTTCAACCCAATAAGGATGGCCTCAAACAAAATAGCAACCTGAACAGACTGTTTTTCCTCCACCCTAGTAGCTATTAGCAACCTGAAAAGATTTGGCATGGCAAGCGCAGCAACTCCGGTGCTTTGCAGAAAGAGGCCTGGGAATGAGGACGAAGACACAGTAGAAGGAAAAGAGGGGTTAACACGTTGAAAGGAAAACGAGAAACAGATAGAGACATATAGAGAGACATATAGAGAGACGTGTGTTTTGGGTTCCAAGTTCTCAGGTTTCAAATTGTGAGCAAAGTCCTCGCCACCAAAAACCACTAGAAATAGCTAGCTAGCCTTCTGAACCAAATGTTCTTGTTTGAGACCTAAGACCTCACGGAAGCAAGGGCTCGAAATGTTGGTGTGAAACAATAGTCATGCTTTCTTGTCCCCACACACACGTATTATGTTCAAAGCTGAAACCGATGTTTTAACACAAATAACAACTTTGTTTTTGCTTCACTTCAAAGATTCCCTGCGACATGTCACATGTGACGTGTCTGCTCCAGATTTGTCATGTCTAGCGTCCAGTTTTGTTTCTTCACACAGAAACCGAAAGATACACAAGAAGAACATATTTGCTAGTTTGCAGAAAACGAACAATCATTTGAAGTATGTCTTTTTGCAACAGGCTGCTCGGACCGCAGATGAGGAGAAGTGCATTCAGTCCAATTGAAGAGACGTTCTACTTAGTCTTCACCCCCGTAATGTCCTCATTTTCCGGTTTGTCTTCATCTTAGTGTTTGTTCCGCAAGAACTGGCTCGTTATGAGCACTTGTGACAGGTTGATGCTTTGACTTTGGCACAACATCAGCTGAAACGTGCTTTGGGCCTGCTGGACATGGCCGCGGAGGACTTGCGAAGAGCCAGAGAATCAGGAGATGAGGAGAAGGTCGAAGGGGCAAAGAAAAATGTGGAAAAGGCGGAGGAGAAAACCCAGCAGGAGAAGGCCATTTGCTGCACAGCTTCAGTGTGTTCACAGTTCTCCCGAAAGATGCAAGAATAGATGAAAACTACTTCACGTCTTCACATTCTTTGGTTCAAAAAGTTCTGTGTGTGTCTTCAGTGAATACCTTCAGTATGCCTCCAAAAGATGAATTGAATCCCAAGCCACAAGGAAGGTAAACAAAAGGATTAGTACACTGAAAGTACCATTAACACAAACACGGGACTGTCAGATGTTCTGTCTCTTGCTCCAGGTGCCAGGCTTGCCAGTCTTCTCTCGTCTCACTGAAGCGGCAGAGCTTCTTGGAAGGCGGCTTTTTCCCGATGTGCCGCTGAATGACAGAAATGCCACGTATTCTTCAGCTTCTTCATACATTGTCGAGTTGGACTTGGGTCCGTTCAACGGAATACTGGCCCTGCAAAACAAAAACTTGAAGGCATGGTTTCTAGATCGTGAACAGGAGGTGCAACTTATCGTGAAGAAGTTGCTGGACAGATCAAGCAGATTGTTTGGCAGAAGAAACTCAGACAAGGCTCACTCCCCAGCCATCTTGGTGGCACAGGCACCTGGAGCAGGAGAGGAGATTCCGATGCTGTACGACCTGGATGGTAGAAACCAGACACCGAAAGAACTACTCGGCTTTCACCTACAACTCTCGAATGAACAAACATTACATTGAGAATCTGAAGACTGACTTGGCGCTGCGAGTACTTTACGGTGCAGCAAGGCACATGAGCGACAACGTGCGAGTGGAGCGACTTCTTAGATTACTTCAGATGGGAGACTTCTCTCAAGATCAACTCGATTGACGCTGTGAAAATCCTGCGCAGATGGTACGGTGACCGGCCCGTTGTGATCCTAGTTGACAAGGTGGAGAAGTCGAAGGACGAAGCTTTGGTGCGCCAGGAGCTTTGCAGAGCCATGGACCTTTGGGGAGGCCAAGTCTTTGTGGTCATGTCTGCTCTCAGCAACTACGCAGCAGCTGCGGAGATGTTGGCAATCGACAGGTCTACATGTACACGTTGGCACCGCTGGGTGCTGATGCCTTCGGCCTTTTTTCCGAAAAGCTCAGCAAACTGCAGAACGGAGAAGGAACGACGAGGGAAATCCTGCACCGAATTTCTCTTGCCTGGGGAGCTACGGGCTACGCACGAGCCATTGAGAAGATAGCTGAACACATTTCAGCAACGCCGAAGGTCGTAAAGCTGGAGTTGTCTCTTGGGCCACAGAGCGCCTTAGAGACGTTGGTCCCTCGCCCCGAATGTTTTCCAAGGAGGAGCTGGAAACTTTATTAGAGACATGGGAGCGACCAGATTGTCCTTTCCAGTCTTTGCGTGAACTTGTGGACCTGATGCCTGAAGCTATATACAAAGGGAGTGTGCTAATAGACCCAGTTACGAAGGGGAGAATGCAAGTCTACCTGCCAACTGTTGCTCCGTGGCATGCAGCCAGTGTATTCACTTCGGTGTGGCACAAGTACAAAAACAAAGTCGATGCCATTGAGAGCAGCAACGTGCAGACCATGAAACAAGCCAGCTCGTACTTCACTGAGGTCGTGGCGGCTTTTGCTGCCATGTTTGCGATTGTGAAGAAGTACAAGAAGCTGCCACCACTTCTCACACAGGGTACAGCACGCAGTATTTGCGACATCGGCCTTGATGATTCACTCTTGCAGGATGAAGAACTTGCCATGAATGGCAGGGAGGATGCGGATGAGAAGTTGTCGTTTTTGGGGAAAGCCGTGGAATTGAGCAAACAGAAGGGCAAGGAGCAACCCTTCTTAGTGATCATGGCTCCGCCCAACTGCAAGGCAGTTGATTTTGTAATCTTCTGCCAAGATCAGAACAGCTTTGTGGCTGTTCAGGTGAAATCCAATACACTGACTGAGGCCAAAGCCCAGAATGAACAAAAGGCAGCCTTGCTACAAGCAGCGAAGGACATCCGCTTTGCTAGTGACTCCTTGCTTGTGGCCTGCCTTGCTTTGGTCGGCTCCAACTACACAGAGACAGAGGACTTGAAGGCTGACACGGACTTCTTTCGCTTGCAGCAAGAGGATCTCGTTGCCCTCATCCCGCCCTTCCTGCGACAACTCTCGGGTCTCGCTGCGGTGCAAAGCGTCGAAGGTGATGTGTCGAAAAAGACGGAAAAAGGATCCAGGTTCAAGGCAGATCCGAAACGGCCATGAAACATGCAGCGAAGTGTTTTGAACACTTGAAATGGGAGGTGAATTTTTTCAGAACGGCAGCTCCTGGGAGTGCAGTTTTTCTCGTTCTTTTCCTTAGCAATAGGCCTGGAGTTTAAAGGGAAAATGAAAGGAATTAATCATCTGCAAAGGATGAATGAAAGGAATAGATAATTTTTTAAAGGAACATAACAGGAAACAACCCATTTTTGTTGGAAAATTTAAGGACATTCTACAAATTGCAGGTTGAAAGGGATTCATAAAATGGAAAATGACATACGGAAGGAATGAATCATTTTTAAGAGGGGAGCCAACAACATCGAAAAACAAAGAATACAAACGACCCGAAAAACTAAAATAACAACAAAAACAATACGTCCAGACTCTCTGGAGGGGGGGGTCCTAGCCAAGACTGTTTGAATATTGTTTTTTCACCAAACAGTGTGGGCACACTGAGGGGTTCTTACGGTAAGGTGAAAAGAAGGTGTGCTTAGATCGCTGTGCGTCGGGCGTGTGCGGCTAATTCGTTGCTATTTACAGTACATTCATGCCTCTCGACATCGTCAATGTGCACTTCGAATGCGCAGGCTTGCAGAATCTGGGTGGCTGGAGCGTGTGCTTGTCGCGACTGCTCTCTGGTTGTGGTGCTGTGCGCATTTTGGTACTTTTCGTGGCAGGGGCAAGGGAAACCTCGTGCTTTGCTCCAAAATCGACTTTTCGTGGCAGGTGCAAGGGATCGGAGCTGTTTTACTTTGAAATGCAGTTTTCGTGGCAGGCGCAGCACTTTGGACATGGTGGTGATCGTCGAGGAGCTCAGATTTCGTGACAGGTGCAGTGAATCGTGACTTTTGGATATTTGTGGCTCGTTTGTGCAGATTTCGTGGCAGGCACAGCACTTGGTGAACCTCGAAGTGCACATTTCGTGGCAGGTCGTGAACCTCGAAGTGTAGATTTCGTGGCAGGCACAGCACTTGGTGAACCTCGATGTGCAGATTTCGTGGCAGGCACAGCACTTTGTGAACCTCGAAGTGCAGATTTCGTGGCAGGCACAGCACTTGGTGAACCTCGAAGTGCACATTTTGTGGCAGGTACAGCGCTTGGCGAACCTCGAAGTGCAGATTTCGTGGCAGGCATAGCGCTTGGTGAACCTCGAAGTGCAGATTTCGTGGCAGGCGTAGTGCTTTGTGCTCTCAGATGCTGACTCTCCCGCTCTCACTCTCCCACTTTCACTCACACTCACACTCCCTCACACTCCCACTCTCACTCTCATCCACACTCGCACTCACACCCACTCAGTCTCCCACTCGCAGACTCTCACCCGCTCTCACTCACATTCGCACTCACACTCAACTCACCCACACTCACTCTCACTCTAGCACTCACACTCACTCACTCTCACTCTCACCCACACTCACTCGCACCCACCTTCACTCTCACTCACTCTCACTCTCACCCACACTCACTAACACCCACCTTCACTCTCACTCACGGTCACTTACACTCACACTCACTCTCACTCTCACTCTCCCACTCTCACTCACACTCCCTCTCACCCACACTCACTCACACCCACCTTCACTTCATCACCACCATCACCTCTCTGCGCCCCAATGCGTCTAGATCTCTAGACTTTCTGCTTACAGACGCCTAGCGAAGACGGATTCCCCGAAGACGCCCCCAGCTCCGAAGACGGATTCCCGCCCGAAGATGACAGATTCCCTGAAGACATGTCCTGCGCGACCTTGCGCATACAGTGGATTCTATGTATCCACTTGGCAGATTGCTTCGCGCGCCCAAACACAGCAGCGCATCAGCTGTCCTGCCCTGCTCAACGCCAGTGAAGTAGCTGTGGTTTTTGTCCGCTTTGTGGGGTTGCATCAGGTTCCTTACAATCCAGAGAAGGAACAGTTGTCTTTTTTGGGGTGTGTGTTTTGCTTCTCGCTCTGCAGTTCCATCGAGTCGGCTTGCACGCTTGCCTGCGTGTGAACAAGTTGGTATGAAGAATCACCTGGGAGCATTGGTGTGAAAGGCGGCGTGTATGCGCATGGTTTCTTAATAAATACGCACCACATTTTCTTTTCATGTTGATTGTTTGACGTTATGCAGTACATGGTTTTGTGCATAATTCTTTTTTGTTCGCGCTTTCGGTCCAATGATGGTGCGGCGCAACCGTGTGCTGCTGCCGGCGGCGTTTGTGTGTTGGCCGCGGCCTCAGGAACGGAATGTTCATGATTTCGCCGGATTTGGCGGTGCTTGGGGTTTATAGGTTTTGAAATGAAGGTGTATGATGTTATTACATGGGTGTTTGGACTTGCGATGATCCCCTGCTTTTTTCTTTTGGGGTTTCCGCGACAACTGAAGAATGCAAATTCTCCGCGCCCCTCACACATGGAAACTTTTTTTCACAAAAACAACGGTCAATTATGCAGCCAATGCCTCGTTGTAACCGAGCACAAGGCAAATGTCACATGCCCCTCGTTTGTGCCAGGTGTTGGTGCCACGTAAGCCATGCAAACAAAAAGTGCTGACACGAAATCTAAACATTGTTGATGCCCATAACTTATACCTTTGTGGCATCGCTACTAGTAACAAGTGCCTTACTAGTAGTAACTGGAAGCTACTAGCAACAAAGGGCATCGCTACTAGCAACAAGTGCCTTACTAGTAGTAACTAGAAGCTACTAGTAACAAAGGGCCGTTGAACCAGAGCGGAGGTAAAATCATTTGGCCGTTGAACCAGAGCGGACAGTCATGGTGCTCAAGTCAGACTAACAAGAACAAATCTGGGTTATGAACGGAAGCTAATCTTGGGAAAAAATGAAAATCAAACAAAATCTAGGCAAATTATAACGACGTCGCCGACATCACCCTGAATTAACGACCTTGGTTTGAAATTAAGATCTCGCCCCTTCATTTTAAGCAAGATCGTCCCACTGGCAAGCTAAGCCTCTCGTGGCAGCCTGTTGCTTCGACGGAAAACCCTCACACGCAAATCTAAAAGGCTGATGTTGTTAGAGCATACCCCTCTTCATTTAAGCAGCCACCGTTTTCTCGCCGCGCGCACAAGACACACAAACAAGCACATTACTGGAAAGACGGGAAGCTTGCCAAGGCTGGGGGTTTGAACCCGGGCGTTCCGCTTCCGAGGGCACCGGCCGCTCACGCGGGGGTTCGCGAAGGGCCGAAAACAAAAAAAGTTTTTGGCGGCGTTGGGTTTCAGCGTGGTTGAGTGGATCGGGGCCTTCTGGACGCGTTTTCCCGGCTTACCGAGCCCCAGTAAGTGCAGTGGAAACTCTTCTCTCTTCGTTTCTCAACATCAACACAACCGAGGAGTTCATCAACGCTTTTGTTGCGGCAACAATGGCTGCGAAGAAGGTTCCAGTCATGATCGTTGATGAAGCCAACATCGCCTTTCCCATTGGTAACGGTGGGAATGGGAATGGCAGAAGAGAAGCAGCTTGCAGAGCGCTCGCGACTCGCAACCTTTGTGGCACTGACAAAGGAGCAGCGGAAGGCGTCTGTTATTCTGGCTGCCTCCGACTATACTTTTGCATTGGGGCTACAAGTTCTTGGCTTCGACAAGAGTGGGGTTTGTCTCAAGACTTGGCACAGGAGCTATGAGCAACTTTGCGCAGTGCTTTTCTAAAGCTTGCTTTTGTTAGCTCATGCTTGTGCAAAACAGGGTCATATTTTGGTGTTCTTCGTTTGGTTGAATTTCTTGTAATCAGTTCATCACGGGATGCATGGGTCGGAACTGTGTGCTTGTAATGTCATGTCAAATCGGCATATTGCAAATGATTTTGTGTTGTGAGCGGGCAGGAGTTCTATGAGAACTTCGGAGGTGACGTCTTTGAAGCCTCATGCGCGCGATACCTGGGAACAGAATTGTAGCTACCCTGGGTCCGTATAAATACTACGTTGCTATACCTCTCAATGCCTCAATCTGTCCCCAACCATTCGTTTGACGGTGCGTATCATCCTTTCTGCCTGATTTGCGTGCGTCTTCGTTATTACGTGTGTTATACCTTCCTCCTTAAGAAATGTTTGCAGTTTCTTGCTGTTCAACGTTCCTTCGTCGTCGCTGTATATCGACAAAGGCTGACCTAATACCTTGAAACGCCCCATGACTGCTTTATAAACGTCATCACCATCTTTACTCCCCAATGGTTCTATGTAACAGTTTTTGCTGAATATATCAATACATAATAAGCCATATCTTGGTTGGTCTTTAATTTCATTACCTACATCTTTCAACAGACTTGTAACATCCATCAAGTCAATTTGAAATTCATACTTCGGGAACGGAGCTGTGTAGGAGTTATAGTTATTGTAGTTTCTAGTCTGCTTGTTCGGTTGTGACCTCATCCATTTAGAAACCATGTCCAAAATTATGCCTACATCAACCTTCTTAGCTTTTTCATATAAGTCTCTCACCGAACCGAAGCCCTCCTCCACGTCGTAATACATTTTTTCCAATACATTTTCTTTTTCCGCTCTAAGAATCTAGTCATTAAAAATACTTAGATTATAATTTTATCATATTTTCTTGCATCATAAAATCATAATGAACTTACACTAAGCACCTTTGGCACTTCTTCGTTTTCTTGTGCTTTGCCAAGTTTGATTTGCAGCTCATGGCAGAGCCGCGTATATCGCATACACACGGTTGTTCCGTTTTCTTTTGGTAATATCTTTGGAAATACTTTTCGTCGTTCGGTTTTCTGTTGTAGTATCCGTCATCCTGTTTCCTCCATTCGGCATTTCTAGCCTTTTCATTAAATGAACCTGTTTTATCACATTCTTCAGACGAAGAAGGCGTTTCGCTGTCAGTCAGCTCTGTGTTTCTAAAACTGTTCCAAAGGAGGTCAAAGGTTTCATCAGTCATTGGCATGTCAAGTCCGTTGCTTACAAAGTAGCAAGGCATAATGCGTTTCTACTTAATTATATACGGTTCAAGTAACTTTATCCTCAATCATAATCTGCTGCAAGTCCCTAGCACAAACCAAAACCATTTTCAGCTTCAACACTTTGCAGCTTTTTGCTTGTTTCCTCTGATCCAACCCATGCCCAGTCCCTTCCATGCCAAGCTGCTTTGTCATGCTATGGCATTGCTTCATGCAACTTGTCGTTTGCATGCTTCTCTCTTCCGTGTCGCGTTCTTCCTGCTTGTCGAGATTGTCCTCACATGGTTTGACATTGAATGAGGTTGATGACCTTAAGAAGCCCCAAAGCTCAGAACTTGTTTGGCTTTGGTTGTCCTGACATGTGCAAAAAGAGCATTCATTGGCATGACGGCTAGTTGTGGCTCGCCTCCCTGACTTTGGGCGTTGCTATGTGTCCGTGGTGGTTGAAGTAGTAGTGCCTGCATAGTGGTTGTTCCAGCAAAGCTGTTTATCATGTGGTCAAGGGTTGGTAGGGAGATGTCGGAGCCTGTGCACGTGCTTTGAGAGTTTCATTGGCGCTGTTGTTCACTCAAACCCCTTGAGCACATGTTCATCACTTCAACATTCAGCCACACCATGCAAGCAATAGTTTGTACCAAGGTGAAGGCAATGTGTTGCAGTGTTGCCATGTATTACGCTACTGTTTGGGACATAACCTCAGAGAAGAAACATCAGTTAGGCGTCCCCCATCATGAGGCGACCTGCCCAAAGACGGCAAGGTCTGTGCAAACTGATAAAGACCTGCGCGCTGGTCTTGGCATTGCTTTTCATTGACGGTGCACGCGAGCGTTTGACCTTTGTCGGTGGAGGATGCCATCCATTCCAGCCTCTCATTGCATTTGACGGAAGAGTGCCGACGAGATTGAAAGCAGAAGTCCGTAATGCAAGTACTAAAAAACCTCTGATACTGCCACCTCCGAGCAAGGCAGCAGATCCGCAGAACCACGTTTTCCTCTCCCTGACAGACTACGACAAGAAAATTGACAAGTTGTTTGAAGGAGACCATGATGTCGTCTTCATTCGCGGTGGTGTAGCCTAGGCAAGACAACGCTGGTAGAACATTTGGCATGTGAGTTTCCCCAGAAGTACGTCAATGTTCCCTTCACCGATGCAGGAATAGCAACTGCTTGGAAGATGGGCACGGTAGAAGCATTGGAGAAAGCGATCGGCAAGAAGACCGCCCGAGAAGGTTTGGAGTTTAGGAACGCCTTGAAGCTGGCGAGAGACAACAATCTGACGCTCGTCTATGACGAGGCTCACACCCTCTTCTCTTCACCAGAGCTATGCTCAGCGCTCTTCAAGAGCAGTACAGCCTATCAACCAAAGATCCTGCTATTCTCAGCTTCAGGGGATGCTTCCACTGCATCAACCCTGATTGTGTCCACACCGGGTGAAATTACCCAGAAATACATGTGGACACCTCCCTTGAACTCCACGTCAGAGCTTCAGGAGCAGCTGAAGGAAGCCGGTGTTAGGCTGGACCAGAAGAGCATCAAGTTCTTTATACAATTTTGCGGTGGACATCGTGGCATCTTCATTGCAGCAATGCGCTGGGTGCAGAGCAAGCAGAGAAGTGGGATTTCCCGCTGGGCTTTCCCGCAGACAGTGGGTTTTGTGCGGAATAGCTACGATGGAGGAGATTGGGATTGCGCAAAAACTGAGATTTTGGGGTACCTGCGCCAGAGCCGTGCAGTGAGGGTCAATGGTTTGTACAAAGACGTGAGCAACGTGCCGAGAGAGTTTGCAGAGCTTTTGTGCAAAGCCTCAACAACATTGCCACAGCATGTCCGGAGAGACCTTACCATCCACGGCTTCGTGGTTCCCAAATACAGTGGTACGGAGAGAGAGTTCCAACAGTTGGATTGGATGACTGAGGGCACAGAATACCGAGCGGCAAATCCTTTGCTTGCCTCGTATTACTTCCACAATCTGAAGAAGAGGCAGAATTTACAAGTTCACTTTGAGCCCGGAAAACCCCAACACTGTGCAGACCTATTGATGCGAGCATTGCCCTACCTGCTCTTCTCCCGGGTTGTGCGCTTCGAAGCAAACACTTCTGAGTTGGCGAAGGACGGTCTTCCGAGTGAGGAGCAGTACAACCAGGCGATCTGCATGGTTTTGAAAGATATGATGTACCAGCCTGTTTCCACAAAGCAATCTCGACAGGGTGTGGGAAATCCAGACATTGCACTGGAAAATGGTGGGGAAAGGTTCGTTCTGGACGGCGTGAAATTCGGAGGACAAATCAACAGTCACCTTCAGCGCTTCAATAGCATGACGAACTACAAGAACGCCAAACACAAGGGACTCTACATCATCGGCAATGACAATAAGAAGATGAGTGACACGGTGAACAAGACTCAAGCGGTTGATGTGCAAGTCATAGGCTTAGTCCCTAACATAGCTCACACAGCCTACACCGTCCACGTGAAGAGCAAGGGCATGATCATCAACACCTTCAATGTGGAATGCGACCTCGTGGCAAGGAGGTTGGTGCTCAAGGACGACGGCAAGCCTGAGCTCTACAGTGTCCAATCGCTGAAGAGTGTCAATCTACCTCCAACAGCTCAGACCAGACGCTGGGTGAAGTCTTGCAGTTTTGTTTGTTTTGGTTTGTCTGCCGTTCTTGTCCTACAGTCCTACCTTAGCAAAACATCCGAGCATTTGAAAATGGACCAGCGACTGCCATCTTTTTTCACGCTACTTGCAGGCACTAGTGCTACGACAAAAGCTGTTTGGGTGAGGCAGCTCCTCCATAAGGACTGATGACAGTTCCACATGCTGAGCTTGTTTCGAGAAAGGGTGTCTATGTAATGTTCCTCCCAAGCCCTAAAATGTGGGAAATTGCGATGAGCAGCTCAAAAAGGCAGCCCCCATCAAGAAAGCCTATTTTGGCGAAATGGGATTTTGCGACGGCTGGTTGGTTCGGGGCCTCCTGGAGCCGTTTTCCCGGCTTACCGAGCCCCAGTATAAGCAAGGAAACTGTGACGAGCAGTTGGAAAAGGCAGCCCCCCGTCGAAAAAACCCTATTTTGGCGAAATAGGGTTTTGCGAAGGTTGGTTGGTTCGGGGCCTGCTGGCCTTGTTTTCCCGGTTTACCGAGCCCCAGTATAGGAAACTGCGACGAGCAGCTGGAAAAGGCAACCCCCGCCAAAAAACCTTCTTTTGGCGAAATAGGGTTCTGCCACGGTTCGTTGGTTCGAGGCTTCCCTGACGCCTTTTCCCGGTTTACCGAGCCCCAGTTGAAGGCTCAAATGCCGGATTTTGGAACCACCTCCAAAGCCAAACGCTTGCAACCCACACGACATGAGCGCAGGGTCAACACCCCAAGTATCGGAGAGATCGAAAAGAGAATACGCAATGCTGTTCCCAGGCATCCAGTCCACTGCCTGCAACCGGATCTCTCTCAGTACAGAAGATTCAAACACAGCGGCCTCGACATGCAGGTGCTCACCGCAACGGTCACCCCAACCAAGCCACGTCCACAACTGGGTGCGTGCGCTGGTTGGGGTGCTAGGCCTTCCCGAGGTCACTTAATTTCATATTTCCAACAACGTCGCATAATTTCGTTTCCGATTTAACGAAAATAACCGACGACCCACGAATTGTTACAATTTGCTCAGAAAAAACCCAATAAACAGTTGATCCGAGTCACTGTAAACACGGTGAGAATGACGTCAGGAGAGGCCCGGGGTATTTCGAAGCTATAAATACACCAACAGACTTCGCGCCTGAGCTGCCGCCAACTTCTATTTCGATTCAAGGATATAATCACGCAATGTCAATGGGGAACGCGGCCTGACGCGGGGAATGTGGCGTCAATAGCCGGCGTCAGGGAGGTATGCGGCGTCAGACAGGAACGCGGCGTCAAGGAATGCGGCGTCAATAGGCGGCGTCAGGGGGGTATGCGGCGTCAGACAGGAACGCGGCGTCAAGGAATGCGGCGTCAATAGGCGGCATCACGGGGGTATGCGACGTCAGACAGGAACGCGGCGTCAAGGAATGCGGCGTCAATAGGCGGCGTCAGGGAGGTATGCGGCGTCAGACAGGAACGCGGCGTCAAGGAATGCGGCGTCAATAGGCGGCGTCAGGGGGGTACGCGGCGTCAGACAGGAACGCGGCGTCAAGGAATGCGGCGTCAATAGGCGGCGTCAGGGAGGTATGCGGCGTCAGACAGGAACGCAGCGTCAAGGAATGCGGCGTCAATAGGCGGCGTCAGGGAGGTATGCGGAACGCGGCGTCAAGGAATGCGGCGTCAATAGGCGGCGTCAGGGGG
>CAXAMN010005747.1:0-43500 GCA_963970005.1 Durusdinium trenchii
AAGACCTGTCAGCGATAAAGGACTGGAACCCGTCTAGGGAGGGGGGGGCAGTCTGGACCTGTGGAGCCTCCTAGAAACTCCAAGATGGGAGTAGATGAGAATTCGGCTGAGCTGTCGAAACCACCAAGAGTTTGACCTCTTCAGAGGGTTTGAAGTGTGGATACAAAGTACTTTTTCCCTCTGAACACCTGGGATCACCTGGTAGTGATATGTATAGTGATTTACTTTAAGCTTTCATTTTGCATCGGCGAGTTCAGTTTCAACTTGTAATTAGTGTTGTATATAGTGGTGTGTTTTTGCTGGAAAGAACGTGGACATATGATGACATATGGCTGGTTTAATTTACATCGACCTCGTACGTTACTGTGTTCATTGGTGTTCACAAACCGGTTCTGGCAAAGCGACAGCATTGCTTTCCTTGGTCTTTTGGAACACAAACCGGCTTTGGCTATTTCAACAAAAGAGACGTCTCGCACAGCCTTGGGAGTTACGACGCATCATATGCCATGATGTGCCCATGCCAAAAGGGATATGACGGTCTGCTGGGACCCTCTTCCAAGCACGTACAAGTGACTGGAGGCGTGTGGTGTTTTCGAGTCTGGACCCGCAAGAAGCGAAGACTGAGGGCCTGACTGCAGAGAATTCCGAAACCCATCGCCCTTGTAGGGGGCACGTGAACCTATCGGTATTTGGAGAATCCGAAGTACGGTCGTCTCTGGTGAAAAAAAGGCACAAGTTGGATTGAAGCCCCAGCCGACTCAGCCGACCCTTGAGCCAGCAGGAGCATCTGGATCAGGCAAATGGCGAGGTGCCGCTCAAGCGTCCGGTTGGTGGACGATCCGCGATCACGTGGCCGGTACCGCCTCACTCGGGGTCCTTGGCACAGCATTGCACAGCCGTTGCTTAGGTGTCAAAGATGAAAGAAGCGATACTGCTGGGTCACATTGTTCCAGAATTTGACTGGATACTTTGGGGAGACTTCAGTGTGTGTGTATATATATATATATGCACAGTAAATATATTATTGAACTAGGATGAACTAGGTAATTAGGACCGGTTGGATCCGAGTTGACGGGCGTTGACTGGCGTTGATGTTGAGGGAAAGTCATACCAGGACCACTGCTAAAAGGGTTGGCCAATGGAAGAGTGGGGCAGCCCTGTTGTATCCAAAGAAAGATTTATATATAGTTTTGCATTTTTTTGCCGAATAACTGACTAGTTCAGGCATATTGATACTTTGAAAGAAGCAACAGCAGACCATATACACGCACTCCTTTGTCCCAAGAGCCGAAGCACTTGGAGGGGGTGATGGAGAATTCACTGCCCGCAGATGCTTCCATCCAGAGGGCGTCCAAGCCTCGGTTCCATGGCTCTTCGGAGCGTCCATCAGTTCTCCACACAAGCTTTGGAGTTTGGCCCAAGGGGTTCTGCATGACTCCCATCGAAGCATTACTTTGAGCTTCAGTGAATGAGCCTGACTCGCTCCCACACACCTCTAACATTGCTCCACTTCCCCTGCTTTTTTTGTGGACCATTGGCTTCATTTACAGGCTGTCTTTTTGCGGTTTGGTCTTTGTTTCGTTCTTCGCTGACGCATGTGAAGTCTACCCGGCCAAGCGCACCCAACCGGCTTGGCACCGTTGGCACCATGGCGCAGGATGCCATCCAGTCCTTGCAGCTGCAGGCCATGCCGTGCTCGACGACCGCCGAACGGGATGAGCTTCGGCGTCCTCGGACGCCGCACGGAACCAGGTGGCGACGTCGCGAAGCGGGTCACCGGGGAAACTGCTGCGATTCGAGGGTTTTGGAGTGAAAGACATAGTATATTGATGTTCCTATGGACTATGGACTCTGGACCTTGTTAAGAGTGAAAGACTTAGGTCAACTGTCTGTTACATGGACCTAAGTGCTCGACAGAAGCGGCCCGGACATCCATCATGTGATGTTCGTAGAACACATTGACCAGAACAACCCACCCAGAAGAAGATGGAGTATGATGGAGTGCTAAATAATTCCAAGAGCGACAGGATTGCAAACTGTGTGCTGGCAAGGGGTTGTTCGACCTTGCAGAAGTTTAGCAAAGGCCATGCTTTGGGACTACCTCCAGAACTACCCTTTGTCCCCGACCTAGACCCTTCCAAAGTCTGAAAGTTCAAAAAGAGACCTCGACCTCAACTACTAGCACTTTCCTACTGGTAGTACGTAAGTCCACAGACTATTCAAATGACTACATACTTGGCCCAGCCAACGTCACCGAAATCCTTTCCGGCTCGGACATCGACCTCGTTCGACCATGTTGATCCAGCTCTCCTTCAAGTTGTTTAAACAAAAACAAACAAACACCGACAAAAATCACAAAGAGACGAGGGGAAAAAAAAGCAAAACCACATAATTCCCAACAATAAAATATAATAAAATCATCAACGGAGCCCACGCGTGGCTCCGGGGTCGAGGAGTGGAGCCACCGGTGGCGCCTGCGACGAAACGCCGAGGTCACGAGTCTCTCCGAGCGCCTGAGCGCCTTCGTGGCGGCACAGCTGCGAGGCCCGCGGCGCGATGGAGATGTACATTGGAATACACTAGCACGAGCACTAGCATGCAGATGCATGCAGTGACAAAAGACACCTTGAGTTTTCAGGACAGGCAGAAACTCCTGGTTTAACTCAAGGTTCACCACTAAACCATACTAAACCCAAGGAAGAAAGACCTATGAGCACACGGCGCTGACTGCAATTTTTGTCAGAGGCTTCGATTCGGGGTCAAAAAAGATGCCACTTATCCTGAAATCCTCAAGTTAGTTTAACTTTGTGTTGCATTTGGTTGCTTTGCTCAAGATTATACATTGTCAGCTTTTGTGCGGAAACTATATAATTTAATCGCACTAAATGCAGGATTACTGTGCCCATTGTGACACTTGGCAATATAACGCTAACCCGAATGCAATTTGAATTGCACTGGCTTCCACACACCTGTTTGTCAATCCGATTCCAGATACACACAAATTTTGTCAAATGTCTTGTTCGAGGAACTCCGGTCAAAAGGAAGTGTGGACATGTGGGCAGTCTTGTCTCGCGCCAAGCGATCCGCAATGTGCTGAACTTCGAAAGGATCCGTTGCTCGTACGTGCACGTACGTGCACGTACGGCGTAGTCTTTTGACTAGGCTAGGCTATACTAGCCCAGTTGCAGCCGAGAATGTTTGTCGTCTGGTGTGCCGGAGTCAAGAAAGAAACATGAGTCCACAAGCCATTATCAAGCAAGGGTCATGAATGTGATGTGAACGACTTGCAGGTCATGATCATGTCCAGCCTGAACTGGCTGTGCTGGCGGAGGCCCTGCGGAAGGCCTTGTGCTGACTGCAAAGCGGGTGCAGAGAAGGTGTGCAAGTCCCTTTTCCCACACAGACCTAGATGCTGAGTGGTGACCACCTGACACTTAGCGGGAGCATGCGGGAGCTGTCCAGCCTTGGGCCGGGCTGCATTGCTGTCCGCCAGGATGAGGAAGAAGAGCAAGCCGCGCATGCTAGGCTGACAGCTTGCAATGTTGGATTGTCAGACTCCGTCAATCAGTATACAATGATAGATGATGTTTCAAGTTTTGCCTTGGTTTCCTTGGAGGCTCCTGCTGAGGATAGATGAACTTTGCTCGCATCTCTCAAAGGCCCGGTGAGTGCAAAACATGCGCGAAACTGTTTGCGTGCGGAGGGTTGCAAAAAAATGTTTCCGTCGCTACTCGGTCATTCCCTGCATACGGAATGCCGATGTTGGCCCAAATTTTGGGGGAACAACGATCACAGCAGAGCATCGCGCACCTGTAAATTGACAGTTTGTTGGAGACAGGCAGGTTGGTCATATGAGGTTCAAAGATGTTCAGTGAATAATAAACATACGTGTCATTTAACTGGGTGATTGACGAAATCTTGGCTGACCTGTGATTGGCGAAATCGGGTGCTGGTCGACCGCAAGTACCTATCAAGGCCCACAAACATTTCGAGTAAAGGCTCTACTTCTGAAATCGGTCCTCAAGGAGTACTTTGCCTTCATGATGTTCACAAAATTGAAAGGTGTACCTCCAATCAATCCTGCATCCCAAGACCCCATCCCACGCACCCTGAAAATCGACAGGAACATCGTCCTTTTTGGGGTGTAGCTACCGCTGGCAGATCTGCAAATCCCTGCGACAAATGCAGGCGTCCGAAGCGCCTCCTTGGGCCACTCGGCCCATTTTCAGTTCCAAAGAGGCATTGTGTTAGTTCAGAGTCTCGAAGTGTCCAAGAACCACGCTGACCTTGGAATTTCTGGTGGTATGTTGTGGTTTCTTTTCCTGTCACCGTGGTGATTAGCTGAATCATACTCATGGATACTAACTAGCTACTACAGGAAATGTCTTCTAAAACTGTATGTATTGGATTCGATGTACGCTATGTAGTTGTGCTACTTGTCTCCCTTAGTTCAAGATAATTCAGGTACACAAGGTTTGTGCAGGAGTTGCGTATTGCGGGAGGTGCCTTGTGCCTCCATGTTGATCACATCATCCAGTGAATGGGGTCAAATGATGGGTGACCCACAGAAACAGACTCTCGCACCAGTTGATGCAGCAGAAGATCATGTAAAACTCGATCCTCCTGGATCTGAACAAGCTTTTTCTGTGAATCCCCATCATCTCCGTATCTCCATGGGAGAAATCCACCAAATGGCCACCACACTGAGGTGAAACTAGAAGTGCTAGGCCGTCAAGTGGAGGACAGGATTTCCCTCTTGATCTCGCGCCCGGTCACGGAGTTTGGCCCGATCGCACCGAGAGGGGAGATGTCCATGACGTCACGCTACGGGCGTGTTTTGGGGGCCGTTATGGCCCGATGGGTAGGAACAGCAACCAACGTGGCGACTGTGCCCCTGTTCGATTGGTCGATTAGAGAGCCCAGAACTTGGGTTCTGCCATGTCCTACATGTCCCTGAAGGGTCCAACCAAGGCCTCGATGTGGTTTTTGGGGAAATGAAGGCTTTTGAACAGCTGGATGAAGGTGACTGACGAAAAATGTTCAACATGTTGAAGACGAAGGCCTTCGAACCCTAGCAGATTTCGAAGAGACGGCTAAGGATCATGAATCATTAAGGATCCTTTCAGGATCTTTCATTTGTTTCTTTTCATGCTTGCGTGTGGTCTCGGGATCGCAGCTGGAGGTGTTAGAAACCTTCTTGACCGACATCACACTCGGTCAAGATCTGAGAATTTCCGCGGACCAAAACTGAGAAACGCTGTAACAGGAGATGCAGCAAGCCGAAAAGCAAATGGAGGCCCTTTTCGTTCCGACGGCCGTGGACGACCGTGGAGTACGTGGTCCTTTGAGTTAGGGGCCACTTTGAAGGTCAAGACGGTCAGTTTTCGCGGATGCGAGTTTGTGCATGGTGTAGACGGTTGATGAATTCGACTCCCCCATTTGGATAAATCACACCATGTTGAAAACCTCTTTATGTGGGGGAGGTTACTAATCAACTGTCTACAGTACATGCATACGTGCCTTATTTGGCGGAGTCACATTCCGAAGAGAAGAACTACGAGTAGTAATGGCCTCCAACCTACTAGCGATGGCCTCCAACCTAGAAGCTTCTAGCTACTAGTAGTAATGATCACCATTGCAAACCATGTGGGAAAAATCGCAGAACTGTCACTTGACGTCTTTTGTGTCGGCCGTGGAGCTTCTACGGGCCGAGAGTCTCGCGTGGACTCGGGCCGTGGATGGGAGGTGCTGAAGGTATCTGAAAAGCCACAGAAGATGAGTCGAGGTACACAAAGAAATCGGTTGCAACTCCCAAAAATTCTGCTGTTTCTTAAGGGTCGTACCAGATCAGCCGGGTTGCACTCCAATCGTTTTCCTAGAAAGCTTGTTTGTTCGTTCCATTTGGCCATGAGGCCAAGCTGGAAAGCTTTGTTCGGGACCCTGTGGCATGAGGAGGGGCACTAGCTTTATGTGTTGTGTGTGACGAGCAAACCATGATTCTAGTCTTGGGAATCATCCTGCAAGTCAATCCAAGTCAGAACTAAACGCGGAACCAGCATACACTCGATGAAATTCTTCAGTCTTTCGACCCCGCTGAGGCACAGCGCAAAGTGTCTCATTCCATGAATAGCTCTCCTTCTGGCCTTTCAAGCTGGGTTTTCCATGGTTTTCCTACATTAACTAGTTAATTACATTGCATGACTGATTAATAGATCCCCTGCTGCCCATTTCATGGCTTCTCAACCGCGCTGAGGTGGCCAATGCAGCGCTCTGAGCTGGCCGATGGCCAATCCGCGCGTGTCGGCTGGGATGCTCCGGCGCCGCCAGGACTAAAGAAGCGTTTCTTTTATAAGATCCGAAACGTCAAGATGTGGTCACCGAAGGTGGCAGTGAATTCTGGGGTCGCCGTGACCGCCTCTTGCGGGGTCCAAGCGGTCCACTGAGCCTCGATCATTGCAGGTGGCGCTTGACGGCCGACGGCCTAATTCAGAGGGAAGTCGAGTGGCTGACCATGTCAAAGTGCCCTGGAGACTCTTTGACTTCAACACATCACACCCTAGGAGAACTTACCTTTGCATATGCCATACAAAGTGATTCCGCGTTGGCTAAGAGGGGTGAATCTCGTAAATTCTTTGTGCAATGTGGTGTTTGCGGGTGCGGATAGTCGACTATTGGATTGGTCAAACACCGGTTTTGCGAAGGCTCGATCACCTGGATTCGCTGGGGCGTCCGAAGACAGTTCTTGAGGTACAGCAGACCATGGCAGACCATGGCCATGAATGTCATGAGGTTTGTTCTGAGCTTTTGCTTTTCCTGATAGGGCCACTATATATCAAGAGTGGTTGACAACATTGCTTCGGAGCGTGCTACAGTCTTCCAAGCAAACCTTTGTTTCGGTGGATTCTCGGCCGGGTGGCCACCATCTACGGATTTGTTCCCGCTACTCGGTTTGTTGACGCGTGGACCAACTCCAACATCACAAAGGGCCAATGCGTCGGCTATACATAATCACGGATACCGCGATGGGCAAAGTAAACATGCAAAACACATCAACACAAGTTTTATCAAAAAAACATAATGTGATAAGGAGCCAGCTGCCTGATTGTTAAGGCGTAGTCTTGCAAACTCGTTTGAGTTTGAAGCACACGGTGCTTGGTGGTTCGCCTCTACCCTGGCCTGTTTGCTTTCATTGTGTTTTTGTTTGATCGCGCTTTACAAATTTGATATGTTTTTTGTTGTGTGTGCAAATTGTTCGAAAAGCGCTCAATCGCGTTTGTCCTGGCTTGTTATTTTCTTTCATTGCCAGTAGTATTTTTGTTCAACCATTTCTTCAGCTTGCAAATTGTGATGGGTTTGTTTTGGCAGCGTGCAAAAGTGTTCGATCGCAACGGCCTGCTGGTAGCCTGCAAGGCGATGCTTCTCAGTTGTTTTGGCTGTTTGTTTCTTTGATACATACAATTTGCCTGTGGTGACCCGAGTGCAGGCCTTGGGAGCGGTTTTTGTTCCTCCTATTTTTCCTGTTGGGGATCATCTTCTCCTAGCACGCCCCTATTAGGTTGTAATTGGTTGCAAGTGGATGCAAGCGGTTCCTTAACATTTTTAAACATACATATTTAAACATTTATATAGGGTAGTGCGAGCACCAATCCTTCGCTTCTACATAAGGGGTCTTTGAGCGATTCCAAGTTGTTGGCATTTGCTGTAAACCCTGGCGCTGGGCCCAGGCCACTCGACACACCACTCGACGCATGTGTACATTACGTCATTGCTTCGCCCAAAATGAGGTGAATCGACCAGAGTTGTCGACCAGTGAATGTTTCCGGCTAGGGGCCCTCACTTCTCATTTTGGGAGTTCAGCCTTCAGTTCTTTCATCTGGTCCCCAGCTAAGGATCTCCAAAAATACCACGATGGGGGGGGCAACGGTGAACTCTGGCGGACCCCTCGCCTGCCACCGCCGCGTGGACAAACAAACATTGCTTCCCCGAGCACCTGTTCCAAGCAACGAGCCATAACGAACCTGGCAACGAGGCCGGAGTAGAAGCTTCCAAGCCAGGTTTGCTCGAAAGGGTGAAATTCTACTTGAAATTCCATCCGTAAAGGCCGCTCCATTTGGAGTTAGAGGAGGGATGAACGACCCACTTGGAGTTACTGTAGGTTGACTGTTCCAAAACATGAGTGACCTGCTGTGTGGGCAGCTGTGGATTGAGTGGTGTGCTTGATCACTGTCAGTGGTATTGAGTAGTAGTCAAACAGTCAAACGCTTAAAGCATCTGAGCGCCAAAACACGTGGAGGCCCACTACAAGCACCAGCGGAGTTGCCCCATTGGTCCAAAAGGTTCCGGGTCCTTTTGTCCCAAAGAACCGCTGTTGGACAGAAGCATGACGACCGAGATGGCGGGGAGGAAGTTCAGGCCCAAAGATCCCAAAGATTCAGGGCCAACGATCCAAGATTGACGCAGACTTTGGAAGAACATGGTTCGTCCTGGTTTTGTGGTGATTTGTCATGCATATATATATAATTAACTAATAAAACAGTAATATAAGTAACATAATATAACAATGATAACATAGTATTACTATAATGATCTATATATATATATATATACACTATATACCATATAATCCCTCTATCCCTTGTGCCCGGTGGGCCCGGGTGCGGCCCGGCCGACGGGCGCCAGGGGCCCTCCCTGCCAGGCGCTCCGTGACCTGTATCATGAAGTGGCCGAGCGTGTGGGGCCCTCCCAACTGAGAGGCTGATGCTGTGGGGTCCTCTCTGGAGGTCAGAGATGGCTTGCAGCTGCAGCCACCGGGGTAGGGCACTTCATTGCACTCAACATGATGCAGAATGATCCCCCAAATATGCATGCAAGACCCATTGGTCCATTCCGATATTCATCAGGAGAACAACATGGGCATCCGGACCAAAATCAAGAGCAGAAATCCCTGGTGACTCTTTGTGGATTATACAAGTGGGAACAAACATGGGCACCGTGATAGGTGCCTTCAGAATGGACAGAGGTGCAAAGACCACGGGCTGGCTTTGTGTCTTGATTTCTCTTTTGCAATCCTCAAGACAAGCAACCAGAACGGACTTTATGTTCAGATTCATTTGGGCAGTTGCCCACAACATAAGGGCTGGAAGGAAGGTATGTGTAGCGGTATTTCTGTTGGCACGACACGTAGACGAACTAAGCTAGGTTGGGTTGTGCAATCCGCACAGATCAATGATCCCGTGATGCACCGGAACATAGCTAGATAGATAGATTAGATAGATAAGAAAGAAAGATGATACAGATGATAAAGATAATAAATAAATAAAGAAAGAAAGAACGAAAGAACAAAAGAAAGAAAGAAACATTTTTACTTGTTGAATATGATGGATCAATGATGGATGCCTGTATTCCGCTGTAGGGCACTAGCGATCCACTGTTTGCGTAACATAAAGAGGTTACAACCAGCTACTAGCTTCTTCCAGGTTTGTGCTTGTGATGTCCTTCCTCACTCTTTTAGATCGCGGGCTACTTCGCGCGTGTCTCAGGGATTGCCCTGGACCGAAGAGGATGGCAACCCTTGGGAGGAGCCGAAGCGGAGCATTGGGGGCCGTGTTTCGGGGCATCGGGGTGCGAGGTGAATGCCTTATTTTTCTAGGTGAACTCGGCACTTGCGAGCGCTTGCATGTCCACAATGAGCGCCACTTCATGTGCGGGGTGCCATAGTTGGGCCGAAGAAATGATGGAACGGGATGTCCTCCATAGAGATTTGTGAGTGGGAGAAGTTTTGTAGAGTTTTGTATATCCTGGGAGAGTACAAACGCATCCAATATATATACTGTACAGTATATAATATATATATTATATTGTAATTAAATATAAGTCCTCAGACCTTCTGTGCCGAGCACCTGAGCAGAAGTATACAGCTAACATATGGGATATCTCCCACAACACACACACATACATCGTATAAATGTTTGAGTTGCATCTGTGACACATTGTTTCTCACTGTGACTTGGTTTGAATAGTAGTTTCTCCGCCAGGGTTCAAGACTGAGTGGCCATTGTTGTGCATCAAAAGCATTCCAAGATAATTCCTAGGCGGTTTCTGCTGAAGAGTAATTATGAAGACTTGGGAAGTCCACCCCAATTCAAAAACTTGGAACAGATTATTTACTGTATTTAGTTCATTAATATCATATGATTGTCCTTTAGATATTGACAATATGTTTTAAAGGTGTTTCTAGAACAAGCACTCGACGCTAGGACTCCCCATACAAAGCTCTAGATGATCCAATGGTGATGGAACCAGGCAGATTCTGTTTCGTCCCAACGTTCGCTACGCAGGACAAGTCTCCGGAGGCCAAGAGGTGCGGCAAAACGTGAGTTTGCGCGAAGGAAATTAGTGGATTTGGCCGTAGTACCTGCGTGTGTTCTTCTCTTGAAGCCTTAGATGGTTCCCGACCTATATCCTCTAAGAAAACCTTGTAGGTGAACGTGCGGAGACCGGCCACTCGGAGTGAGACTCTTTGGCAGCCCTCTCTCGAGACTCTCAAGACTTGCAGTAGATCTCGATATCGTAACTTATGCATATAATTCAGTAAATCAATACATAACCTTCGAATTATTTCACATATCCCATATTCTACCATGAACATTACAAGCTGTATATTGGGCTCCAATGTAGCTTTGGCCTTGGAGCAAACAAAGGCTCCCGAGGTCGTTTTGGTGTTCACCGTTTCGCCACCGGAGTCGTCAGGACCGCGATCGACCAGGCGAGGGCGGCCCTGCCACACTTGAAGGGGAATGACGTGGTCAGAAAGAGTCTGCAAACTCAGGTGAAGAACCATTTCATGTTTTCCGACTCAGTAGGCGAGTTCAGCTATGCTCGGACCTACTGCTGGTGAGTCCGTGAAGACTGAACACTTCGTTCATGATAGACTTGGGTCACCTTATAGGAACATGTGGTTTGTAATGCATCGGGAGAGCTGGTACCAATCGTGTTTATTCGATCGGTACTGGTAGGTCTGGACCCAAGAACTCCCCTCCTCTTGTACCCACCCGTTCACTGGGAAGAGGAGTGGTTGTGCTGATTCCAACGCTTCTCTAACTTCAAAACCCTTCTCAAAAGGTTCCACAACCAACCTTTAACATGCAGCTATATGCTGTTGATCATTTTCCCATCTTGATATGTTGGTCCACAAAGGACTTCTCCTCTCGTTGTTTCTAACGCGGGCCTAACCGACTGAACACACCGAAAAAGCGTCCGCGCAGGGCACCAGCACGACTCCAGCATCACACACGTCTCGTGGCATCTCAGATGGATCGCCTCAGGAGACCCGGAGTCGATCTCGCGGCGACGACCCGGGCCGTAGAGATCCGCCGTTGGCCATGTTTTTGGACAGACACCATTTAATGGACAGATGGTGTGGATGTTGCACGTGGCATTGATATGTGAACATATTGGAACATGAGTTGGCTTTTAGTTGTTCAAGAAGATCAAGAAGTGTTTGGGTTGGACCCAGCCTCAAAATCGATGTCAATACATAAGAACATCTTTGCAAGGTTTCCTTGAGATGCCGTGTAGGAAACCTCTTGGATTTCACCACAAAACAGATCCTCCACTTGGAGGGCTCGCTGCCTCGCTACGCATCAGGAGAGGGAAGCGGAGCTCTTAAACGAGTCGACCACTTTGGAACAGCCCAGCCAGGCAGCGAATGGGTGCTGTGCCCAAAGAGTCGCCGGGCGTTTCTCCCCCCGGACTCGCCCTGCCTTTGGCGTTTTCAAACATGAAAAACATCGAGGTCCGCCAGATCACATATGAGTCAATGATGCGTTTGTGGGTGAAAAGATGTTGCATAAAACTATACACTTATAATCATATATATATAATATACATATAACTGTCTAGCCATGTCGTCCAAGGTTCTCCTCCTTCCCAGGTGTACTTGTTTTTCTTGTGACAATATGACATAGTGCAAAGGACGCGGAGACCAGAATGTTCACATATCCGACAAGAGCAGTGCCTCCAACAAGGAAAGACAGCATTTTGCTGATCATATGTCTGGGGCACATCCTCAGTATTGACCATTTTTGCGGTCCTCTTCGTTAGCTGACAGGGTGTGGGTGTGTGTGGGTGTTGCTGGCAGGGAACGGGCGTAGTGGAGCCGGTGGCCTCTGATGGTGGCGCCAGCCAGGAGACCTGGGAAGGGCTGGCGGGTAAATATTCACCAGTTGTTTTCAAGTGTTTGTTCCTTTCCAGATCAACATATGTGTGCTTCCTTTCATGGTTTAATGGATAGATAGATAAACAGTCTTTCAGTTCTTAATTACCTACCGGAGGATACTTGTGGTACCACAGAGCAGGTACCCGGGAGCATCCTCCGGTGCAAACCGGCGACAACCTGGACTACCTGGTAGGACTCATTAGCTTCTTGTTACTACTAGTAAGGCACTTGTTACTACTAGCGTGGCACCTGTTACTACTAGCGTGGCACTTGTTTCTAATAGCTTCTTGTTACTACTAGTAAGGCACTCATTGATTCCTCAAATCCATGTGACCTGATTTTGAGTGAGGCCCACTCGAACAAGGATGTGGCTGCCATGACCCACTCAAACAAGGATGTTGCATGCAGGTTACTAAGAAGCTTCAAAGACATACTAAATAGCTTCTCGTTATACTACAGGTGAAAGGATTCCCAAGGCAGCGTCTAGTTACAAAGCTTTCTTGTTACTAGTAGCGATGGCCTCCAACCTAATAGCGATGGCCTCCACCTAGTAGCTTCTAGTTACTAGAAAGCTTTCTTGTTCCGGACCCTTGAGTCACTCCATGGAATCTCTCGAGGGAGTTGCAGGATGTTGGCAGACGGAAGGAGAGTCGAGAGTCCTGACTGGTGTCCTCCATCCTCATCCCCACAGCACGAACATGCACGAACTATGTAGTCTACAAGTCTCGACACAGACGGTCAACGGGTTGAATTGGAGATAGATTGTTTTGTTAAAGAACTATGCAACTTGAATTTGAACCATGAACGTCCAACATCAATTCCATTCAAATCATAACTCCCAACATCTGGACTCAACTCGCTGGACCGAAACTGAGCGAGTCCTTCGAGTCCCAACTTCAACCCCTTTTAATTCATTTGATGCATCTCTTTCTACTTCCTCAACCCATCATGGTGGACTCTCAAATTCTTTTGATGATTTCGACCTCTACCCGACCAGCGATTCTTCCGGTCAGGAGAAGGGCACCTCCATGACACCGCCCGCCCCCGTGGCCCTCGAGCCCGTCGTGCCCGCCGAGCCCATCGTGCCCGAGACGCACCGCCCGACGCCCACGGCCAAGCGCCACAGCATCGGCCACAGCTACAGCGCGATGCCGGTGGTGAGAATGCCGGTGCCCACGTTGGAGGCAGGTCGACCTGCGACAGGCCTCGTTTTGCCAAAGGGTCTAGCAAAAAGAGCACTGTTGTCGCTAGTTAGGGCGGTTGAAGACAAGTTCATCATACTTATTTAGAGTTTGAACAAAAACACATAGATGACAGATCATACTTACTCAAACTCACTGGTTGGAAGGTTAGACTAATTGTTAAAATACGAACCCGCCTGCGAGTCTATGTTTGCTAGGCCTCCCCGCTGTTGACCATTTTGGCCACCTCACCGATCAGGCCACCTGGCCAAGCTCTCATGCAGACTCCCGCGCAGAGAGTGGGCAGCCGGAACCGTTGTGGGCGAAGGAGCGGCGGCAGCGCAGAGAGTAGAACGTCCTTTTGGGCCGCAGAGAGTAGAGCATGGAACAAGATATATGTGATAGATCCGAGTGCGAGATAGAGTATGTGATAGATCGGCCATGTGACTTTCTCAAACTGCAGCTGTTTCATGTCCAAAAGATTCTTTTTTTTGTCCATAGATCGACTCTCCTTCCTTCAGCGCAGGCATCGATTGGCGGCAAATTAACTCCTAAATTATATAGTATAGTTCAACTCAAGTGCGGAAGGGTGGCGTTGTCTTGTAGCTCAGCATCAAATCCTTTTTCCCCTCCTCAGGGGGCCTAAAGGTCAGTCTCATCCATGAGTAAGATCACCTAGCACCATGAAGGAACGAATAGATACCATATTTGGAATCTAAGAGAAACACTTTTTGGACTTGTTCTTATCAGTTCTTATCTGCTAGATTCTGCACCCGTGCTTGAATCAAAGCATGTGTGTCCAGGAGTCCCCACCCATCGTTGGATCCCAAACCCTTTGGGCCACCTATCGGGCGTCTGAGAGTCCGGGCCTCGGTGGTGGCACACATGGCGTCACCATGGAATGTGGCTTCATACTGTATGGCACCGGTCAATTGCAGGATGTTCTTTGATTCATCCAGATCAGCGGCTTGAGAGCTACATTGATGATATTGATGGACCAATTCCAGGATCCTGAGTCCTTTTTGACCCTGAGTCCTATAGGATACCTGGTGCAATCCTTATGAAACACTGATTGAAGGAATGCTTAAAGAGGACGACAAATCCAGGAAGCAACGGTTGCGCAACGACCAGTCACCGTTTCGTACGTCGTCCGTACTTCGGATGTCACAGGGTTCATGTTCACCCCGGTACGTGCACCGCCAATTCGCTCATTAGATTGAGGTTTCATGATCTTGACATGTCACAGGCAGCGCGGAGATTCGGTTTCACCTGTATAGTACTGTATAGTTCTCATTTTTGTTCATATACTTCTACTACTGTGAAGGGCATTTACCAGATACCCCGGGTACCCTGCAGAGCAGAAGGACCTTTGGGGTGCGCGTTCAGACAGTCGCAAGTATCGCCGGTACGTGCACCGCAGATTCCCCCGGTTGTGACGGTGAGTGTCTGCCCTACTTCGGCGGCCAAATGAGCTTTGAGATCGTCGTTTGGGATTTGGCATGGAGAAACAATTCGGCTGCTTTGAGGCGACGAAGCTCAGCTCGCCCTTGCCCAGCACGGCGGCCCAGAAGGGCGATTGGAAGGGCCAGCGCAGTTTCCAGGAGTCACCGGGTAGGAATTGGATGAAATTGGAGGATGAATATGGACATGGGGTTGCAGTGTCACCCCAAAGCCATGCTTCGAAACTAGGAACCCCAAGTTGTTTCAGGTCCTGGAGCAGACAGGAAGTGTGTCTTGAAGATGAGTCGAGTTTTTTTTTTTACTGAGGTGGTTGCCATGTGAGTTTGCGCGTTCATTGCAGATTCATCCAGCGAGCCTCAGCAAGTCATAGTGTTCCAAGTTTGATCATGGTTCTATACAAAGTGTTTCCTTGGTAGCTGCATTCTTAAATTCTCAACAGTTGTCGACCGAACAATGAGTGGGGCGGGCCGGGGGGGGTTTAGTTGGAAGTGCCTTTCTGACGATTTGATTCTCGAGGCAGAACCTACATCATGCAGTCCGCGGAATGCCTGAGATTGCGGACAGGCCTGGAACTAATTCAATTGGACCCTTCGGAATTCTGAGGCCAGCAGAAGCTTGAGATGTCAAGTGTGGCTCAGTGGGTCACTGTCACTGCTTCAGAAGGAAACAGATGCAATCAGGTTTCTATTCGCCACGGACTAGGGGTTGCATCAAAGCAGAAGCTCATGGGCGGGATTTTCCAGGAGCATCCGAGCTCCTTGCTTTGGGAAGCTCATGGCTTTGACCCTTCATGGTGTGTTGAGAGATATTGAAACCCAGCAAATCGTAGGGATAGATCCCTGCATAGGCAAACCATTGCCGACCATGTGGAGGTGGGGTCCAATACGGTCCAATGTGAACAGAGGAGCAACATGGTGCAACGACAATCATCCACAATTCATGAGCCAAACCAATTCTCCTGCACCAAACCGATCTGGACGATGTGCCAGCTGGCGCATCGTCCAGCGCTTCGTCCAGTGCCTCTCATCGGCGTTGTTCGACCTTGTCAGGCTGACGCAAAGATGGGCCAGGAAGACAGCCCGATCCTCAGATCAACGAGGCCCAGGCCGGTTGTTCAGCTACGAGTCCGCCTCGTAGCAGTTGAACGTGCCGTTTCGATGCCCCAAAAACCTTGGCGCTCGCAAGAGGGATGTGCGTGGAATCTTCAGACTTCAAAACTACACAGAGCTATAGAGGGTAAACCTATGTGAACCTCCCACGCAGTCAGTAGGCCTTTGCTGTTCACGCTGTTCATACTCGTGTCCCACATTCTCGTTGACACCTCCTGAAATATGTGTGGATACATGTGAATACTATTGTTCATGACCATGTAAATCCAAAGCGCAAAAGACATGAGCTCATGTGTTCGCAATATTTTCAGAACACTTCTACCCTATGCTAGACTCTACAGTGATTGTTTTATGGTAAAGGAACGTGCAACGCTGGTAGAGGAACGAGGAGGTCAAATTCAACGCCTGGAGTTTTCTTGGAGTAACATTGAAAACGAGCTGTCATAAGCTTCGCCCAAACACTTGTAGATAGATTCCAAACGGCTTGACTTGTTTCAACTGTTCAACTCTCTCAGCTTTTTGCTTCCCTTGAGCAACCAAGGAAAGAGGTCTTCAGAACGCCCTCAGGGAGTACAAGGCAGATGAGCTTCGCCATGAGTACTGAACAGCATTTGAACATGGGTCACACTGTACCACCAAGCAAAATAAAAAACATGAAAACACAATTGATTCATGCATCCTTTGCTGTAAGGTTGTGGTATTGGATCGTTTTCTGCATCGTTTGTGGATTCCTTTTGGACAAACAAACGGGGGCCTTCGTCTCCAGCGGACCGGGACGTTCGGGACGGATGTTTCGTGCACCGGCCAGCTGGGTCACCCGGTTTTGCGCCCGGTGTATTCACCTGGTTTCACGCAGGCAACATCAAGCAACCGGTGAAACAGTTCGAGCCAGGACGTGACGCAGCTGCCGGAGTCTCGAGCCCTACCGCAGGACAGGCGTTTGGGTTTCGCCTCTGACATGGATCCTGTACCACTGCATTTCGGCATTGTTTGTGAAAGCCAGTTGCTGGTGATTCCAGTAAAATGAAGCGAACTCTACTACTTTACTTCCTGCTGTGAGTTCCGGCGCGTAAGCCGCGCGTATGCTCCGCGTAAGCTCTGCATAAGCTCGGGTGTCCTTTTCCACAAGTAGCCCACATGCCTCCTTCTCCGAAACCGTTGCGTCAGCGGCTGCGTGTGGTTGAAGACCTCTATATACAATGTGGTTTGCGCGCATCGCCCTTCCACTTCCACTTCTCCACTTCCTGCTGCTGCTGCTGCTGCTGCTGCTGCTGCAGGTTTGCTGCTGGTCTGCAACTGCTGCTGGTGCTGGTGCTGATGGTTGCTTCTGCCTCTGAGTAGTCTTCTTCGTCCTCATCCTCAAGTGCTTCTTCAGCATCCATATCCGAAGATTGGGTGTAGTAGATGTCCATTGTACAAAGTATGCAGTGCGTAAGCTCCCGTTGTGGTGTCATTTGCATTTTGTGCAAAACAGGTGTCGCGTAAGGTCTGCGTAAGCCCTTCTTGCTCCAAGTGCACCGCGTATACGCACAAAAATGTGAGTCGCGTGAAAGGCACAGGCGTAAGCACGCCGGCGTAAGCACGCCGGCGTTCCGACATGGGATTTCATCCAGGTTTTCTTTCACCGCTCATTTTGCTCCCAGGAGTTCCGACAGCACACACCACCACCTCCCATGCGGATGGAGGACCGAGAGGACCATGTGGGGATGTCAGACATCCCCTGTGACCACAGGTGTAGAAGAAAAATGGGTGTCACAGCTGACCCTTTGTTTGGTAGAAGGCTGGGACACCTCGGGGTGCTTTCGCACTATATAGCTGAGTAGGCAGCTTCAGCCAAGCGCAGCCCAGGAGCGCGCCTTCACACCACCACCCACGCGGATGGAAAAGGACGGGGCCCGGGCTGCGGCGCGCTGCGGGTCCGGAGCTCCGAGCAATCCATGCCAAAGACGGATAAAGACGGTGTAAAGGAGCGGATACAAAACTCAACATGCTAGCGCTTGATGTCAGAAGTTCTCTTCAAATTCAACCTTCGAAGAACCAACTACTGCGACCACTCAAGGTGGACGATTAGACTATATGATTATGATACTATATGGCACTACTGCGACCGGTCGTCGTTTGTTCCATCGGGAAGGTTGATCGGACCAGGAGACTGTTGAGATTCTGTCAACATGGGCAGGTCAGGTTCCGTACTCGTCCACTGTATGTGTGCGCTTGCAGCGGAAAAAGGACGAAAAAGATCAATACTCAGCCTGCACTACCAGATTTGGAGTGGTGGTAGCCTACATTTGTAGCATCCAGAGGGTGGAGAACTCATTGCAAAGTCATGCGAAACCGGATGTAACCAACTTCTTTGGACTAGCAGCACCCGTCTCCAGCTTTTGGAGCGGAAACTCTACACATTGCTACAAGGCGGAAAACAACATATCTGATGGTTCAGTCCGAGTTGTTGAATTCTGTTCACAACAGGGTTGAACACGTTGAACATTGTTGACTAAGCTTTGGCTTTCTCTTTCCAATCAAATGCCTGATTCATGCTGTGCTCTACAAGATTGTGCAGTACTCTTGAAGGTCTTTGTTTCACAATGCCAGCGTGAGCGGCCCCGCTTGGCAAAATTCTGAAAACGGAAGTTTTGGGTCGGAGGTTCAACTCCACGCACTCCATCTAGGGGGTTTACACAGTTCCACTACACGGCTAGGAATTGCATCCACTGACCTGTTACCTGTTGTTGTTTTTATTAACGGTTCTTCCTCCTTCCACACTCCAACACCTCCAAGCTCCCTCCTCCAAGCTCCGTCAGTCGGCCTCGCGGGCGAGCTCACGGCCTTCTTCGGCCACGAAGGTGGGGGGTGAGGGGTGAAGAGATAGTCATCCTGGCGTAGATAGAATAGATGGTCATATGGAACAGTTTTTTGGAATTGGTTCATGTTCTATCTACTCCAGGATGGTTGCTCATGAATGTTTTGGATGACTTCTCAGCTCCACCGATAGTGGCTGAATGAAGGTTTGATGTTGTGTGTTTGTCAAGCCTTAGTTGTGCCTCAAGACTCTAGGCCCAGTTCCCAAGTGTGTTATAATATGTCCATCTTGTTCATAACTTATCGTTCTATGGCGATGGCCAAAAAATTGTTTTAATTGGATTTGAGGTAGAAGTTCTGAACGGGGTATAGGCAGCTGAGACAGTCCAAAGCATTGATGAGGTGGCAAGAAAGATACATTGTGTGTATTTACATTAAACATCATCAAATATATAAAGAGTATTAAAGAGTTAAGTATGTTTTAAAATATATATATATATACTGTAAATGTCTATATCGTTTTGGGTGGTTAACTCTTTGTTTTGGATGTCCGGCGGCACTTTTTACAGGAGCGCCGAGAGCTCTCGATCCACCAAAAGCGAAACCATGAGGAGCAGTGTGGAACGAGCTGTCCGGTGGTGTGGAGCAGGTGACCCATCTGGCTGTGTGTCAAAACCCGGAGCTGTACACCCTGGTAGGTTGACCTAGTAGTTCATTGGTTCATTTTCCGTGGTCATGACCCAGGGCCATCTCACTGGGTTGGTGCCATTTTACTTCATTTACTCGAGAGGAGCTTCGTGTAGCTTAGTGTGTACTACATTGGTGAACCAGAATGTCAGTCATAATGTCCGCTTCCAAGCTTCCAGAACTTGTGGGGTTTACTTCACTCATTTGTGTTCATGATGGCCTTAAAGATACTTTTGGAAGGCTATCGGTGATCACCTGACTTGTGCGTTAATTATGATGGAATATATTCCTCGAGCCGAGTCCTTGGATGCAGATGTTGAAGACTTCCGCAACCATACGGAACACCATGTGGAAAGCATATAACACATGCAAACCACCACACTGAAGACAAATGGAAACCGAGCACTTCAATCATGTCATGGGCTTTACCGCGAGCCACCTCCAGGAACACCGTCCCGGCGTGCCTGGTGGCCGCACTGCGGAGCGTTCTGCAGAGCGGCAGCGCTTGGCGAAGGCCCGAGAAGGACGCGGAGCGCTGGCCAAGGAGGACGGCATCCCTTGAAACCAAGCAAATCTTCTTTTTTCTCATAGCTTCTTGCTCCTAGTAGTAAGGCCAGGAGCCCCTAGTAGCGTCCCTGCTCCTAGTAGTAAGGCCAGGAGCCCCTAATAGCTTCTTGTTTCAAATAGCAAAATGACTGATCAAGACATGGAGAATCAAACCTTTGCCAGGATGGTTCTACATCACATAAGGGTATATAAGGGTCAGATTTTCCGGGATCGCGCACTCCACAAGCCATGAAAGGATTCGCTGCCCCCGCCCTGTGCCCTGGGTGTCAAACTTGCCCAGGAGCTGGCACGGAAAGACACGCCGCGCGGAAAGCGCCCTGAGCGCGAGGCGGAGTGGGAGAGCGGAGTGACCAGGTGTGTAGCTGGAATCCATACGATTCATAGGATTCCAAGAGAAAACTGGAATAGATATGCAGATGGATTTTGTTTCGAGAAACCTTGGGAAGCCTGCGTCACAGACACCATGGGTACCGTCTAGCTCTAGTTATTTGAGGGTGGAGGTTACCTCTCAACACAATTTGTGCAGAATATGCTTGAAATGAGCAAAAGCCATGTGATTGTATACACAAGAAAACATAAACTAACAGTTGTAAAAATTTGAAGTACACCTGAAGAGCAGATGCGGTGCAATGTGTCACTTATTCCTATAAATGTATATGGACCAAGAATGGAGCAGCTGCTTTTGATGTCCAAGACACAGCTCATAGTCGCTCATCCTAAATCTCACTGTCACTATGTAGTGTTCCAATAGTGTTGGTTGTTTGATTTGCATTGTACCAATGTTTTGACGCCACGTCTACGACTCCTCTAAACATGAGGAATCAACAGGTCTGTGTTTCAAGATGGAAGCTGATGATGTTCTCATGCGATCTGTGCAGTCTTGAAGCAGATGGTTTACCATGGTTTACCTCAAACCAGCGGTTCTAGTTGATGGATTGAATGGATTCAAGAGTGTTTCGGATCTAGCAACATGTGGCCATCCAATTAAAAGCTGCAGTTCCTGCAATGTAGCTGGCCGCTGACAAAAAGGCATTTTCATCATTTCATGCCGCGATGCATTTCCAGGAGGTTGCAAGACTATCTCCGAAGGGAGATCGAGAGGAGCGGGGCCTTGTTTGAAAGTGTTTTAATATGTCAATATGTTGTTTACGGCTATATTTTTTTCTTTGAGCTGTGTCAACTGAGTCAGCCCTGTCAGTGGTGCATGTCATTTTGCCCACACACAGCATTTAGATTAAGATATTTTGATATTTTTAGATGTTTTTATATAAAAGCTTGATAGATATTAGATGCTTTTAGAGCTTTTAGATACTGGAATAGATTTTAGATGCGCTTTTAGATTTTTTTAGGGGTCGATGCGGGTTGACAGTCGATAACGACATCTCCGACGTGCTTGCAGAGCGGCACTGCATGGCTCAGCACTGAGCTGACATCTCCGTCGTCCAGGAGAGAGGGCCTCACCACCGGGCAGCCAAGGACCAGGTCGATCTGTCGACCGATCCGAGTTGACGTCGGACGTGCTCAGCTGACTCGGCCCCCCCAAAAAGAACAACTGGGGCGTTTGAGAAGGACTCTTTGTGATCACACAACAGTGAAGGTTTGTGCTTGTAAAAAGGCAGTTTGTGAGAGGGGAATTCATGGGCTTCTTCATGGGCTTCTTGGAGAGCCGTCTCTACTTCCGGGAAGAAAACCGAGCTGGAAGACCTGCAGGTGCGCAAGAGCAGCCCGGAGAAGAAGATGGGTGCTGTTCCCGTTGGGATGGCCCAGAAACGAAGGAAGGTAAGCCAATATAAAACAATCAAGCTAAAGCATGGCGTGAAATGAATCAGGAGGCCCCCGCAAGCACAGGAATTGAACACTCTTGTTGCTGTATCATTGCCTGGACACGGTTGGGTCATTATTTGGGTAGCACTTCTTTCTGTCCACGCTCGGATGATCAGGCTCTTCATTTTTTTGAGGAAGACCGCTGGATTGAGTTGTGCCAAGTTTGGTCACAAACCGACTGAGCTAGAACATGCTAGAACGCCCTGGCAAGACAAAAGAAAGGCAGTAATGTAATACCAGCAGGTGGACATCCAGGAGAATTCATAAAACCTAGTGGATATGGATGATGTTGTTCATGTTCGTGAGCTATACAATATCAATAGTTTGTCTTCAACTAATGTGCCTCACCTTTGGCAAATAAAGATCCAGCAAAAATCCGACTCAACACATATATCAGTGTCCTTCTTCCTTTCATCCTCTCACTGATTTGCCTACGTCGCATACGCACACACACACAGACTAACCCCCATTGCCCGTCACTACCCCATCAAGCCTCTGACATCTTGCGGGTGGTTGCTTCCTTTCATCCTCTCCAAGTAAGCAGCTCATACTCTCAAAGCTTTGCTTCTTCTCTCATATTTGATGTACTCTTTTCGTTGCGCAAACGATCGGTTTCGTGGCGCAACGAAACCCTTCGACCAGGCAGACCTCTTCGAGATCCCCGAACAGTTGAGAGAGGCCGCTCCGGCCGCGCCGGCCGCTGGGTGGGCTCAGCTGGGTGAAACCAACGAATCCGGAGGGCGCGGGGCGCCGAAACTGGCCGTGCTCTCTGAAGACGGACATCCCAAAAAAAAAGATCGAGCCAAAACTTGGCAATATATATATATATATATCAATTCAATACCGTTCAATACTAAATACATAAAAGATCACAAAAGATCACCACTGACCATGGTCAGGAGTCAGGCGCTACTCTTCCAGATGGGACAGGTCGGATGTATAAGTCCAGCCCATAAATTGGGAGTGTGGTGACCATGGCCACATGGTTTGGAGAAAAAATGTGAATCCGGATTGTAGGACGATGTTTGAGGTCCTTTATGTTCTACGGCAGACACTAGACCTCATTGGGATCAATGACAGCCAGGGAGAGTCTCAGATGATAACACTTGCAATGATCATAGAGATTCACACTCTCACCATGTAGAGATTGGCTTTCAAGAGAACAAACCATTATACATCAAACTACAGTGGGTACATCCAAGCTTCAACCCCTACTTGAACGGGAAGGCGTGAAACGACTATACCTCTACATCTACATTCCTCTAAATCCCTCTACATCTTCAAAGTCCTCAAACGTTTTCAGGCCTGAACCTTGGGAGCTTCAGGGTTTTATCAATTCCCATTGCTTTGCTCATGTGTTCAGGTGCTCCAAGGAAAAACACTTAAAACGCACCACACCGAAAAACCCTCCGGCACATACACTTTCTCTCGGCCACACCGAACCGGCGCAGGCCAAGCGACGCACCGCCGAGCTGGAGTCGCAGCTGGCGGAGCTCAGGAAGTGGGGGAGCTCAGTTGGGACCACCCCGAGTGACAAAGGTCATCAAAGGTCGGTAAGTGGGTTTGGGCTGAGTTGTGTGCAGAGTTCTTTTGGGACCTGATGAGCTGATAGCTTCCCCTGTTTGAGTAGAGTAGGCACTTTCAACTACAAACCAAAACCATCAAAAGCCTTTAGATTCACCACGTAGCTACATGTTCGACCAACATGCTGAGATACGGACAGGTCGTGGGACTGATCGTGTTTCCCACTGCCCTCGCTCTCCAGCTGTGCAGAACATCGCCCAAACCGAGCCGAGGCGACTTCAGCTGCAGGAGAATCGATCCTTAACGGCGCGCACGCTCGTGGCATCAGCTGGGGCGCCCCAGATGGTGCAGGTATTGACTCGGCTCAAGTCATAAAGCAGAAGAGGTAAGGTCATAAGGGTCCTATTGAATGATATATCAATCCTTTGTAGTTATATAGAGTTGTTTTGGATAAGACATGATAAGACTGTTTTCTTTTTTCACGAAAATAAGAGTTTCACCACATAAACCCGGCTCACCATTTTTTGTTGGTTTGGGCTCCTCATTAGTCTTCGGAGCTGAACTCAACACGCAGAGCTGTGAACCGGTGTGTCGGGAACCGGTGCGTTCCAAGCACCGACGTCCCAGAGATCTCAAGAGTCCGAAATCCAATGTGTGTGCATCTGAAAGGCACCACAGGGCAATTGAAAGAACATTGGACTCTAGTGACTGGAAGTTCCAGTCAGTCCTGCAAGATTCCAGGAAAGTGTTCGTGTTTTGCCTTCGTTCGGCAAAGCTGAAAGGTCCAAGCCAGGTGCCTTTTTCTGTTGCTTCGTTTGGCTTCCAGAACACCTGCAAGCAGGCTTCCAGGTTGCATCAGGGTAGGTTCTGGTAGATCATGGACTGCCCTTTTCAACCTCAGTTCGACCTCACATGATCGCTCGCCCACCGAAAGCCGTTCGTTCCGTGGGCCCAGGCAGGCAGCTTGGCCATCAATCCGCCTGCCATCGCGCTGCGGCCGGGGGATGTCTACTACCTGCAGCCTCCAGAGCATGGCTCCCGCACCCCCACGCGCTATTCCTTGGGCGCGCCGGCGGGTCCTCAACAGGTGCGACTGTCGACTGGGCGTCGACTTTGAGTTCGTAGTCTGACCTGGCAGTGCATGACCAAAGACCAAAGACTCCATCCACCAAGAGATCTAGACTGCAGTGGACAGCCCCGATCTTGCGCCGGAGGTGGATACCCCAGCGCCGCAGGCTGCACCTGCGCCGCGCGCAGTGCATGCAGTGCACGCAGTGCACGCAGCTGCGCTGACCGCACGCAGCTTGAGCCCAACACCAGCACCTGCCACTTGGCTTTCCCAAAGGGCCCAGCATTAACAGACGGTGTGAGATTGCTGTGGACACCATGGTGCTGACTGCGGTGATGGGTCGGCAGGTCAGTTCGAGGGGAGACAGGAACTCGCAACAACGAGTCTTGTTATTGGGCCCTGCTCGCGAGCCAGTGGCCCTGCTTTCATGTGATGGACAGTGTGCCCCATTCAGGATGAGGGGCGCGAGCCTATAGGTGGAGTAGGGTGAAAAGACATGGAACACCCCCAAGAAAGCCACCGCCACAGGGAGGATGATGTAGAGCTGTGGATGTAGGATTGGGCATTTTTCATCTAGTTGGTAGGATCCGGAGTTTGAAAGTAAATGACAAGATTCGTTTTGCATTCTGGCAAAGAAGAACATTACTTATTATTGAACAGGTGTATGGAGCAAGCCGGGATGATTTAGTTGGGAAGTCTCAAGCTGTAACAGAGAGTGCATTCTTTCTATGTCTTTACTGTACAATCCAAAGCAAATGATTGATGACTCATTTGAATAAAAAATGAATGCATAGATTGCCAGGAGGCAAATAGAGGATGATCTGTGATGTGTCTAAATGCATGAACATGGCATGCAAATATAGTATAATATGGTATAAATATAGTATAGTGTATATATAATACAATATAATACAATAATATAACATATATATATATATATATGCATAACCATTCTGATATATACATACTTGAGCATACACCTGTTTGCGTCAATTATATGTACTTCATATACAGTCAATATGTTGATATAGCCGCTTTGTGATTCAGTTGTTATGTATTATGAACAAGGGAGAAACAGAAAAGATGAGGGGATGAAATAAGCTTACTCCTTGTTCCCACCTGGACAGCTGGCTTTGCATCCAAATTCTTCCTGCTCGTCCGCCCTGGGGACCAAGACACGTCATGCCCAGACTGGACATGTGACGTGAGCTCATAGACATGATGTTTTTTTCACACTCATGTAGTATCAATCACTCCATTTTGTTTTATGTGTGGATACAAGATGATACAAGTGGACACTCAATTTCCCTCAAGAACATCACGTCCATCTCTATTAGGTTGGAGGCCATCTCTATTGAGTTGGAGGCCATCTCTATTAAGTTGGAGGCTATTGCTTCTAGGTTGGAGGCCATCGCTTGTAGGTTGGAGGCCATCCCTATTAACTTGTCACGTCACTGAGACCCAGCTTGCCTTGGCAACGCTTCTTTTTCTCTTGCCCAGGGCACCGTGAACGGCGCATGGACCTGGCCCGGACATCTAGGCCGCGGCGGCGCCATTTATGCTGCGCCTGCCGGGGTGGCTTCCCCCACGCGTGTGGCAAGCCCGGGGGCCTATGTAGCTAGTCCACCCCGAGTGGCAAGCCCTGTACGTTGCTCGGCCTTGAAATAAGGGTGTTAAAACGGCTAGAAGTGCAGGGCGGGTGTCCTTTCTCCAGGGGTCAGATTGGTCAGAGCGGATTCATGATTCTGTGTGTTTCTGTGTGTTTTTGCGAGGGTGTTCTGGTGATGTTGGGTCCGAAGTAGGTGATCATGTCGATGAGTTTTTTCTGCAACGCGGACAGCCACTACATAGGGTCTGAAGCTTCATATGCTCGCTATGTCAAAGGCCGGTGAGAGGCTCCCTGCCTTTGGTCCTGCTCACTAACATAGAATCCGCCAGTGGAGGTGGTTTTCCTTGAGTTTGTTTTCGGTCACATTCATTAGGCCATAGTTCAGCAATGTTCAGTATACGACTCACTCTTGATACCCGGAAGCAAACAAGTGAATTGCTCATGGCAGTTGTACGAGTGGAGACACGCTTAGACTTAAGAGTGTATGTTCCGGTCTTACTTTGTACACAAAGGTGTCCTAGCAGACTCTTGGTCTCCCAAGGCTTCTGTAATTTCATGATTGTGATTGTTGTTTGGGTGTCGGCCCTGTTTGGAGCGGCATCCTGGTTGCGACATGTTGGATGGTAAACAGTCCTGTCAATAACGGACCTTAACTTCGTCAGGTGCACGCGATCGAATCTAATATGAAGTGCCTCATTGGGTGGCCACTAGGGCCACGTCTTTTTGCCTCAAGGTACCCCATCACAGCCTTTCAATGTGTACGTATCCTACTTCTCCAGGTCCCTTTTGGGGGTTCCATGCCTGCAGCACGTTTTTTTTTTTTAACACGACGTGTGCCCAACCGGCTCAGGTTTCATCCAAGGGCAAACAGTGCCGACATTTTGGTTCCCAAGAACTGTTTCAGTTTCACCTCAGCCATTGCGACCACCGCAATGGCTTGTAATGGGCGAGCCAAATTTGGCCAAAGAGGCCCAGAATCCACAGCCATGTACAGAGGGTTGGGCTCCATTATCTGAGCCTACTTCGACCCTATGAAGAGATGGCGAACAGGAACAAACATGGCTTCACCTGCTGTGTCGTATCAAGGAATCAAGACTGCCATAGCTCTACTCAGCTTCACCTGCTGAATCTCAGTATCTCACTGAATTTCCTCTTCGGAACGCATCTGTTCAATTAAAGGCATGCCGGAGGGCGCTAATATTGTTGGATATGTTGGTGGAATGTGACCGGGACCCAGTCCACAAGAAAGACTACTTATTTGTGTGTTGTTCTCTTTCTAGTGTTTTTCCTGGATGTGTTTGCGACGTTTTTCATTAAACTGCAATCTTTCTCTTGAAGCTGTTGGGATCCCCATTTACTCGGTGATTTTCCGAATGCAAAACCACAACAGACGTCTTCAGAGGCTACTATTCTACTTGTCTCGTCACAAGTCGTTCGTCCTTTGTAGTGGACAACCCATCATGCCACCGTCCTGCTGTACGAGGTCAGCATGACCTCGATCCTGGTTTTTCTGGAGCCAGACACATAAACTTCGAAACTTCACAAGATGTTCGACCTCTATAGCCAGTATATAGCCAGTAGTGGCGCCACTATATAGCCACTCTGAGATTTGTTGATGTGTTGCCGGATGCCCCGCACCCCGACTCATCGGACGCAGCGGTTCATCGGACACGTTTCGATCGCGCGAAACGCAAACGCGCGCGGAATTGGTCAGAGCAATTGTGCGGATGGTCGGACGCACTCTGACATGCAACTCCACTAAACAGGCCTCCTATTAAGCATAATGTATGTTTTTGTATGTTTATCCATGTTTATCCCATTCACAATGGGAGTTACATTCATGGTCGGACGCATGACGGAGTGGCAGTGGCGCGTTCCTGATAAAGGGAGCCAAGTCTTGGGAGACAACTCGGAGACTTGTAATTTGGGACGATCTAGTCGATAGAACATGATACGACTGCGAAACCGAAACGTAACATGACCACCGTGATCTCTATAAATCTGTCCAAACCATTTTCCCTTAACTCGACTGCTCATGACGCTTGGGCTGCTTCTTGCTCTCGTGTATGGAGCGAAGGCGCATTCCTGGTGCGAGGCCAAGGGAGGCAGCTGCTTAGGGCAGCTTCATCGCTGCTTGGCCGCGCTTAATTTGGATCAAGCAGCATGTACGACGTCATACGATGCCTCGATTTGGCAATCGTATGTTGTAGAGAGCAAGTTCTTTGATATCCCACCACTGCGCGATCTCCAAATGTGATACGTGCATGTGACATATGATGATATATGATCTATGATCTATGAGCTTCGGTTGTGACGCCGTGATTGGTCGATGGCACATTTGACGAGATTGGATCCCATTGAGCAGATCGATACCATTGCTTGATTGTGTCTACCTGGAGTCTCCAAAGTATGTACACTACACCTTCGAACATGGGGAAGACATCGGCCATGTAAACATAGGCAACACCTTTTCACATATAATTATATATATATATATGCAGACGGGTACAAGAGGCGAGAGAGGGATGGCGTGGGTATGCACCATGGAAATTCAACGCCTGGTTTCATCTGGTTTCTGAGACTTTGTGGATGGATCCCTGAACCCGGGCTGAAGGGCATATATACAAGATATATCATGATATGTGCGTTTTGGCAGGATTGTTTGGAATTTCTGAGGCTTTGAGAAGCAAGAGACACCATCCCTGGTGCCATGCAGTCACGATGCGTGGTTTGGAACCCGCCACCATCACCAAGTTTCTTTGCGCTTGGCAGATTGGGATGGTGACGGGGACGTCGACTTCTTGTGCGGCAAGACGCAGAACGGCACCACGATCACCTTGCAGGAGCAGCTCCCGGATGGTTCTCTCCAATCGCTTGAGTTGCTTCGTAGCACAATGGCGCCATGGCACGACATGGACATTGAAGTCGCTGACTGGAATGGTGATGGGAAGATGGACTTGCTTCTTTGTACCGAAGAAGCTGGCTCAGTCCCCTAGGCAGTTGAATGTGTTTTCATGGAACTTTTGGAATAACTCACCCTGTTCTGACAAGATTTTGCCATCCAGCGGTTTTATATGGTTTTATGGATCGACGGAACAAACTGTCCACGGAAAAGTGTCGATGCAAGATGTCCGATTTCGGACACCAAACAAGGTCACTGTGAGTTGGCTCGAGCACTCCGTGAAGCCGTGTTTGGATGCCGACGTCAAGCACTTCTTGTTTGTGAATGGATCGGAATGCAAAATGCACACATTGCAGGCCACGGGACCGAAGTGGTTTGTTGAGGATGCGTGTTCTTCAACTCATACATACTCATACTATCCCAGACCATCCATGTATGGAATAGTTACCTACATTGGGGTCATAAATAGGGTATATGTATGTAACTATTCCAGACATGGATAGTCTGGGTATGGACCTTGTGAGTGTTTCTTTCTAGTGTTGGGCATCACTGGGATGCGCATCGTGTTATACAACCGCCATATTCTTGCAAATCTCGAGCAGATTTGAGTGGCAGAAGCACGGCAAGTGCAATGCGACGATGTGATGAGTGGTGATGTTTGCTAAAAGATTGAATCATATAATGGGTGTTGTAATTGGTGAGGTGGTTGTTTTATAATGATTTGTTAGCGCCTTTTCTGATGTGATGTGGCGTAAAGATGTGTAAGGTATGAAGTGTTATTTTTTGTCATGTCTTGAAGTTTAGTGCAGCACAGTGGTGATGTGTGGTGAAGTACAATGTGACAATGTGGTCAGGTGGTGTGTGTGATGGTGCGTTGTTTTGCTGACGTATTGGAGCCTAATGCTGCAGTTGGCCGCGTTCCACATTTTCCGCTACCCTCCCCAACATCCACATCGACGCATCTCTTTCCTGCATCAAACATTTCTTGCAAAGTGACTAATGTAATCTAATGTATATCTATATATGTATATGTACACGTATAAGTAATTAATGTGTTTCGACAATTCGACAACTGCAGTTGCATTCCAAAATTAAATGCACTTCTGAGGAACCATCCAAACACCTCACCACGTCCACACAGGGCAAATTTCGCTCGGTTCTCTCTCTATCTCTCTGTCTTTTAACCGTTCTGCACACCCCCACAGCCCAATGATACTTGTGGCGACACCTTCCATGCCAATGCCTTGATGCGCATCCTTTGGCTTACCCCAGCTCATACGCGCGGAGACCCTATTGTTTCTGTACCCGGAAGCTTCCCAGCCAAACAAGAAGATGACTAAGTAAGTGGATATAAGTGATATGACATATGTATAAAGTGGTTATTTTGCCTTGCCAACTCCCCCAACGCGTTAGTAGGACTTGCATCTGAACAGGCGGTTGACTTTGACGAGGATGGGGATGTGGACCTCTTTCTTGGGCAAAGGTACTTCGAGCGTATCTCGAACGACACTTTGATCGAACGTGTCGCCGATGAGAATCCGATCAGCATCTTTGATGGAAAAATGAAGTATATCATTGACATGGATGGTGACGGCAGCGTCGAAGTGCTAATGGACGGATGGGCTAAGGGTAGACATCATCGCCTCCGCTACTTTCGGCGAGCTGCTGACGGCAGCTTTATTGAGTCTCCTGAAAATCCCTTTGCAGACATCTCGGTCACTGTTCCAGGAGGGTACTGGGAGGACATGTCTTTGGTTGATTGGAATTCTGATGGGTTGCCAGACATTCTGCTTTGCGGCTTCATGGTTGACTTGGGATATGTTGGTGCGGGGCATTTTGTGCGTTATGATCAACATGTTCTTGACCTGGATCTCATTCACAATTCTCAGATGGACAGCTACGCGGATATTGACCTTGGCGGAAGACCAGAGATGAAATGGCTCAGCGTTGGAGACTGGAACGGAGATGGTTTTCTAGATGTGGTGGTGAGTGAAAAAGAAGGAATCTTTAAGAGTGATATCCAGCGTGGAGAATCGCCACAGCCCAAGTTGTATGAGAACCGTCCTGAGACACTTGGAAATCGTGGAAGTATAGACTGTATTTGTTTCCCGGAAATTGGGGTGACACCAATTGGGGGAATCTATGACCTCAGCACTGAGCACATTGTTTTTTACTTGTTTCTTTTTGCTGCATTGACTGCACCTAAGGGCAGCCAGCGAAGTGGTTAGGGCTTTTGAAAACGTCACAGCCACTTTTCTCGTCGATTACCCCAACACCAGCTATTGGCGGACCAGTGACTATAGGACTGCAGTTGCAGACTTTGATGGGGATGGTGAGCTAGATCTCATCATATTATCGGAAGCTGATGGAAAGCTCCACTACCACCGAAAGATCTCAGGCAATCTACAAGCTGAAGAGCCAAGGCATTTATTCAGCAACATCACAACCGAGAAGAAACAAAAAAAGTGTCGGTTTCTATTTGGTGCAGCCTATTCCCGTGGACTGGGACAAGGATGGTGACATGGATTTGATTCTGGGCTTTCCAGATGGTCGTCTTTTTCAGCAAGTGAACGGCACGTTGCAAGAGTGGCCACTCGAGCAAAGTCCCGTGAGAAATTTGTTGGCTGAATTAGATGAGTTTAGTCGTGGTAAATGGTGGTGGGACGAGTATGACATCATCCGGGTGACTAAAGCATCCGTGTGGAGATTCGTGGTTTCTCTTCTGTGCTTAGCAACAATTGTGAAAGTGCTTTTTTGTTATAACTTGTAGTCATCGCCCATTGAGTTGACCAGGTGTGGGTTTGACTAGGACCAAGCCCGCTGAGGATTGTGATGGCGATGGAGATATGGACATGATTCGACTCAAACCATGGTATGAGAAGCCCTGCTGCGTAACCTACCCCATTAAACACCAGGGTTTGCAGGCGTGTGAGCAGACTGCAGACGGGATGCGATGTGACGATGACTTCTTGTGCCTGAGAATTGTGAACAGCACAAAGTCAGTTTCTAACCGCTTGCTTTTGAGTCAGCATGGGGGGAACTTGTCTACGGAACTTCACCTGTTATCAGACGCAGTCCTTGCAAATAGATGCAAATAGTGTGGAAAATTGAATTGACTAGGTTTGCTCGGGGTAACGTTCTGAAACAACCATGTGAAATAAAAGCTAACTGCCTCACCCAATCGAATACGGAAAGAATCCCGCATCACCCCCACATCACAGGGTGCTGATTCGCATCAAGGTGCCTGGGAACAAACCTGAGCAATTTCAAGGGCGACTTCGGTGATGTAGTGACCTTCGATTTGGGAGATGTGGCTGATGGCCGTCTTAGCTTACTTGCAGCAAACAATAACAGCAAGAGTGTAGCTCGATCCGAACCAGAATTATGAATTTGTTCAATTCTTAGTGGTTAGGCAATTTTTTGCAGTTTCCGGTTTCAGCGGTTCTTCAGCGTTTCTAACCAGCAAGGTGTTGCAGTGGAGTGCAGGCTTTTGCACCCCCAAAGGCGCATGCTATGACAAGGGTTTTTGCTTGCGGCGACAGATGAATTGCAGCTGCATCGCCGGGTATGAGCTGGGTGATTGTTCTGGCTGCGAGCCCAACTTTCACAGCCTGCCGCAGAAGCTTTGTTCTACTAAACCTGGTATAACCTGGTAACTGTTTTTCCGGGAAGCTTCGGAAGCCCCCTCAAGTATCAGACGGCGCCTTTTTCGCTGAATGGCTCGATGACTGAGAATAAAGCATTTTCTGTTCAGCTGTCGGCAGCTATCTCCAAGAGTTTGGGAGTTCCGCGAACTCACCAGTTTAGTCTTAACCAGCCGACCGTCTTTTTCCTCTGAGGAAACTGGGGCAACTCCACAGTTGCAGAGCCTGCCCAGGAAATGGAATGGTTTGCCATGGTCGCGGTTCATGTTTTGATGATGCTGCAGCCAAACGTGAACCACAGGCCTGGAGTTGCGAAGGGTTCCTGTATCCAAGTGACAGGCCTTAAGACCCAGAGTCACAAATAACTCATCTCCCAGCAAGTCACTTTAAGTTTTGGGAAGCTAAACAGAATTGTTTGAGTCTCTGATTGCAACAATAATCTACAATAGTTATATATTAATTTATATTTAACTTTTTTTGTATACTTCCCCCTTCAATGGAAATCATAATCGCCAAGATCGTCCAACAGCTGACGAGCAAATTCAGGAGTCCACAGCCGCTTTGACAGCGAAAGGCAATGGCTCATGTGTTTGCCATGAGGAGCATTTCTTCGGAAGTGATGAAGAGGGTCGAATTACTTGCGTGGATGGCAACTGCCCAGCTGGCAGTGCGGAGAATGATGGAAGGAGTCTCAGATTCTGAACAAACTTTACCCAAAATACTCGAAACTCCTTACTTAGCTATAATAGCTACTGCATGTTTTATGTATATTAAAATACGTGTTGCCCACCTTTGCTGGTAGTGTCCAAGCAGCCCCCCTATCGAAGAATAGCACAATATTTTTGAGGCGCCATGGACATAGGACCCAGTTGTGTTTTGAAGTACGCCATGGACAAAACAGGACAAAACAATATCAGTCCCACAGGTTTGGACAACAAGTGCGTTTCAGCACACAATTATACAAAATTGTTTCAGTTGAGTCTCACGCGGGCGGCCTGGATGCCTGATTTGCAGCGCATCCGGAGCGAATCTGAGGTGTGAACCCTGTGATGCAGGTGCGTTCTCTCTTGAAGGCGGTGCTTGCAAGAAGTGCAGCCCTGGAACCTTTAGTCTTGCAGCCAGCGGCACCTGTTTGGCATGTCCTCGTGGAACCATTTCATCGACACCGGGGGCTTCAGCATGTGGCCCGGATTGTTGATGATGTGATGTGATGATTTTGTATAGATTTACTGTACCATCATGAGGGAACCTTCAAAGAAGCTTCTGGGGCACTTGCTTTGATAAATCTATATATATATATATGAGGTACCCCGCGATAGACCTACCTTTTTCTAGTTTTTAATGGCATTTGCAGGTTGTTTGATACATTTTGGAGGTTTGGATTTGATATACAATTTTGGACCTGTTTCAAGCAAACTTTTGTAGTTGTTTTTGTGATTTCTTTGCTGATGAAGAACATTTGCAAGACATTGCAATTTTTTGGGCCAAGCAGGGGTTCAAGATTCAAATAGACGTTCTTGGATCCCCAGCCCAGGGTTCAAGATTCAATATTCAATATTCAAATAGAAGTCTTCGATCCCCAGCCGAGGATTCAAGATTCAGATAGAAGTTCTTGGATCCCCAGCCCAGGATTCAATATTCAATATTCAAATAGAAGTTCTTGGATCCCCAGCTCAGGATTCAAGATTCAAGGTCAAGGTTCAAATAGAACTTCTTGGATCCCCTTGAAACTTGAATCCTGGGCTGAGGACCCAAGAACTTCTATTTGAATCTTGAATCTTGAATTCCGGTACTTAGTGCAAATTTGGCCAAACAATCGCAATTGTTTGCAATTTCTAAACTGTGGATAATGTCATACCCTCGATGTGTTTGACATGTCTCTGTTTTGATGTGGTGGTTGTAATCGTCTTTGTTGGTGCAGACATGGTGGCTGTTAGGCTGTTGTAGTACTTGTGGTTGCGGTTGCTGATTCATTTGTGGTTGTGATTGTGGTGTTGGTTCTGGTACTAGTGGTTGTGGCTGTTGTGGTCCTGGCTGTGGTGGTAGGAGTGGTGTTGTTTCCAGTGGAATGTCCAATGTCTTTGGACCAGTCTGTGGCAGATTGGTTGACATATTTGGGTTTGGTGGTACCAACCTCTGGAACCTTTCCTGGAGCTGTTGCTCCAATCTATTGAGTGGCCTGGTTGTTGGTGTACCTGTTGGCGGGCTGGTTCCTTTGGTGTCCTCCTTGGCCATTGCTGCATGTTCCAACCACCTGTACGGCCCTCTGGTGTCCTCTCTGGACATGGCTGCATGCTCTATGGTTAGCCACCTTTGCTCATCTATGGTGACATTGGAGCATAGGCTTGTGCCTGTTTGGTCACTGTATGTGCTGGATGAGCTGGCTGGTTGTTCTGTGCCCAGGGATATCTTTGTACCATCGGTGGCTGTGCTCATGGCTGCAAGGTGGTTTCAATAAAGAGGCTTGATGGTGGATTGGTATGTTCTGTTCTAGCATGGTTGTGGTCATATGTTTGTTTGTTGGTATTGAATGTATTGGTGTAGTAGGATGCAGTATGGTATCTAGCGATATTGTTTCTGTGCCTATCGTATGGAGCCAAAAGGTTGCTCGGTTGGGTTTTTGCTTGTATCGTTTTTCTTTGTAAAGACTTTATCATGTATAAACTATTGAATGTAATTGAATTATTTAGTTTTTTACAAACTGTTTTGCCATACAATGGCTTTACTATCAATGAGTTTGCCACGTTGGCTAACTACTTTGGATGGGCATCTAGGCATACTCAAAGAACTACTATATATATATATATATGTTTGCAAATTTGTACAACTATAACACTTTGGAATTTTGTAATGTTGAAAAAAGACTAAATTCAAAAATGTTTTCTTAAATGGTCAGTTTAAAATAATAGAATAGAATTTGTATCTACATTTATTGAAGATAATGCGTAATTGATATATTTTTTAACGCAATATATGTATATATAACTGTATTTTCATATTTTAACAACCAATTCAGATAAATATATAAACATGCACTGTATTATATTGTTTTATGATATTGTTTCCGAAACATACTAAATTTATAGAAATCCAAAAGCTAGAAACCTAGTTAGATTCAGATTCTGAATCTCAATCTCAATCCTGAATTAGATTCAGAATCTGAATCTAACTATTAAATTGTAAGGTTTTAGATTCAGATTCTGAATCTAAGTGCTTTTTTTCTAGATTTTTATTTGTTGTCGTACATATAATTTAGAATGTACAAAATAGTTTAAACATATTTTGTTTATACATATGCTTGATAACGTGTTTAAAGTGCATATATATATAATTTATTCAAAATTCTAACTATATTTAACATTTTTCATATTAGAAAAAAAACAGCATTATTGTATTGCCAAACTAGGAAAAGGTAGGTCCATTGAGGGGGGTAGCATATTATATCAATATTAGAGAGAGGTTCTTTGTTTGGAGAAAACCCGAGGTGAGGCATGTCCATCTGGAAGGTATGAGTTTCAGCAACAATTCTGCAGCGAGTGTCCGGCTGGTTTTGCTTCCTCTTCCGGAAACAACTCATGTAGCAAATGCCCAGCCGGCTATTTCGCACCAGAGCCTGGAAGCAGCACATGTGTTCCATGCGCCCTCGGCCTTTTCTCGTATGAGGGCAGCGCCACGTGCAGTGCCTGTCCAGCTGGAAAGTTTTCCACTGGTGCCACCTGCAAGAACTGTGAGGCGGGACATTACGCACCAGAGCGAAGTAGCACTTGCCTCCCGTGTCCTGGAGGCCTCTTCTCCGAAGAGGGAAGTGCCAAATGCATCGCCTGTCCAGCAGGCAGCATTTCAGTCGCCGCCAGTGGGGGTTGCAGTGAATGTGAAGCCGGCTTTTTTGCGAAAGATTCCATCACATGTGAACCCTGCCCTGGTGGAACCCGTTCCAGCGCAGCCAGCAGTACATGTCAGAGCTGCCCAGCAGGTGAAGTTTCAAGTCCAAAGAGTGCAGTTTGCACGAGCTGTAAGGGGGTTCTAGTGCGAGCCACTCCGGATTTTGCGAAGCAAAGCTGCCAGATCTTGGCTTTGGATGTGGTCCTAGCGCTGATTGCCTGGATCGCGGCAGCTTGCTTGTGCTTCCTTTGTTTGACCGGCTTCGCATATGGAATTCCTGTAGCCGATGTTTCTGCACAAGGTCCGAAGTTGGGCAAGATGTGCTCTTGTCATGAATCAAGGAGTTAGAAATTAGAAAGTAGGCTTAGTAGCTTTTGATGGCCCTATTGCACAGATGGCGCAACATGCTTGTTCGAAAGCATTCAATTCAATCTGCAATTTGCTGGTGAACCGATTGAAAGCCCCTTCCACCAGGTGCGAAATTGGTGGTGACTACCTCCCTGGCTCACTTCCTTTTGACGTGGGCACGCCCGGAGGCTGGTTGGTTTGGGAAGCAGGTAAACTGCTTTTCAGTATTCTTTCAAATGGTGTAACCAGATTGACAGACATTGCTCATGAATTGTCGATTGAACTCCTGACTCCTGAGGCTCTTGCTTAGTATATAATCTTCAATGGGTTTAAGTCACTCCCCTCCTCATTCTTTGAACGTTGTTTGACGGACTTCACAAACTGTCGATTGTTCCAAGGAGACAACACCCATTTCAACACCCAGCTCAGTGTTGCAGGACGCCCCCGAGAAAGTAGTAGTAGTCGTGGCCCCCCCCCCCTCGAACTGGGAAAAGTAGTCAGCCCCCCTCCTTGAACCCTTCTAACAGGCCATAAAGAAGGATCCTGTGCTACGAGGGCCTTAAAGAAGGATCCTGTGCTGAGGAAGTAGTAGCAGTCGTGGCCCCCCCCCCCCCCGCCACCTGGGAAAAGTAGTAGTAGTAGTAGTAGTCGTTTGCCCCCCCCCCCCCTCCTCGAACCTTTCTTACAGGCCTTCAAGAAGGGTCGTGTGGGCGCCCCCCCCTGCCACACAAAAATTGGAACACCCTTCTGGGGCGGCCTCCAGTGTTGACAGAGCCCTTTCCTTGTGTGGGGGCTGTATACTCTCATCGACACGTCGATGTTTTCGCTCTTATATAGTTGCTTTAACAAAAATAATGCGGGCCTGCTGCTTCGTTTCCACCTCTGAGCCCAGCCTAATGGCCCACCACTTGGGCCGCTTTCAGGTCACCTTCAGTGGCACAGGGGTGCCTGACTTGGATTCGAAACGCTTCTCGGTGAAGCCTTTGAGCTCATTTCAGCTGACGTTGTCAGCGTCTGAGTCGTCATTGGACACCTCCATGGGAGACTTGGAAGACTTACACCGGTTTCTTTCCATAAACAAATCCATATCTCCAGGTCCGGAGATCTTATTTAGGACAAACGGGAGGAACTCCCCAATCAACTCGCTGTTCTGCGGACATCGACGGAATGAATGTCATTGTTCGGGTGTCTCAGATCACATTTAAGGACACCTGCACGTGAAGTCCTTGCGGGGGTTTCTTGTGATGGGTTTCTGGCGCTGTCCTCTCATTGGCTGGTGCATTCTCTTTCTGGGCGTTTTCTCAGCAAGCATCAGCCAAATCAGCTGGTCGTTAACCCTGGTGGTCTCCTCCCTCGGGATGTGCACTGGCGCGTTGGCCTTCGCACTGAGACGGAGGTGGGGCTGCACTCTGTGAGATCCTCATCGGAACTACAAGCTTCAACTATGTAACTATCTTCAACTATAAATACTGTATAGCCACCATCGGTCACAACCCTGCTTTCGGTTGACCCGAATCACTAGTTGGACTGGAGGTGTTTGGTTGTGATTCTGAACCAAATCATGTGACGAATCCCTGTAACGAGGCAAGGTCGCACGCCATTGGTGAAGCGCTACCGGCAATTCTTCAAGGAGTGGCCTTTGGCGCTAGAATGCTCCAATCGCGGGCCCGAGCGTTCCATGGCTGCCGGACAGCTGCAGGATTTTATCCAGCTTCTTGGCATATGCAAGTCTCGAAACTGGGTTGGTTTCAGCTAATAGTGTATGATTTGACTCTGTGGGAAGTTGCACACATGACGCATGTTTTTCGCCTGGCCATGATTTCGATTGATTCTCAATGGCAGTGTTAAAGATAGCCGCACTCTGACATGTTCTGAACAAATGTGGATTGGGCCATGTTTAAGGTTCTTCGAGACCTTCATCAAGGACCGATCAATGTACTACGTGTGCTCGAACATCATCAAGCCGCTTACAGAGCCGTACCAACTCTCCTTCGTCGAAGTGGTGGGCTCGACCAAGATGGAGTGGTTCGTGAGTCACTATTGGGGAATGTCCGTCCGGCATTTTGGGGATGCCATCCGCAAGCATGCCCTCTCCTATCGGGAAGCATGGCGAGATTCCGGCTATTGGATTTGTACTTTTAGCCACCCAGACTCGTCCAGTATGAAATTATGTTGATTTGTTACGTTCCCAGGTTGATTTATGTTGGAAAATGTTGGAAATGTTCTATGATGGGGATTCCCAATGTGGATAGCCGCTTTGATGCAACCTGTGTTTCGTTCCCTTCATGCCGCCCTCCACCTTGAACGCCGGCAAAAGGCAACAACCAATGGCGTGTCGAGGAAGAGCTTGGGCAAGGCAATTGGCAACAGTCTTCGTTTTACCTTGCCCTGCAAAGTCCAGATTGCCAGGGCACCACTATGATCATCGACGAGCTGCTAAGGGCCAAGAAGAAGAAACACGCGTGTTTGTTTTTTCACACAGTTTTGCATACAAAAACCGCCTTTTAGGGAAATATGGTGAAATATGACAAGTGTGTTCGTTTTTTTTGTCCACCTATGACTAGGCACCAAGAAAACAACAACAGAAGGATCCTCCCGTACAGTACCTATTCCTCGTGCTGTTTTGGCAGCACACCTATTTGTGTTTGGCGCAAAAGTGACGCAAACCCCAAACCAATGTGTTGAGCCATAGCAATATCATTAATGTCTTAGGTGCTCCATGCTTCTACAAGCAACATATTTGGGACCTGACCGACTGTTTTGCCACCCAAAGCTCTTGCATATGTCTCCATCCATGTTCTTTCCCTTTGCACTTGCTCCAATAAAGTTTGACATAGCTTGGCCCATTTTGATCGACCAGCTCACTTTTCTGAGGCTGGTTCTTCCGCTCCAGCGCATTTGGTGCCTGTTCGAAGTCTACCACACCATCCGCCTTGCCAAAAGCGGTCGCTTTCAGGGCCTCTTGCTGTGCACCTCCACGGGTGTTTTGCAAGAGGGGAAGGCGGGCCGGGTTTGGCCGGCAACATTTCTGTTTGCCCAAACACTCAAAGACTCATAGACTGTGGACTAGATGATCAACATAGTCTCATACGTGTTCGTCAAAGCTGAACGAAAGACCCGGAGCAACTGGAGCAGCGCCCCGATCCATCGAACTCACCGGTGCCAGGCCGGCACCGACGTCGCGGTGGCCGTGGCCAAGACGGCCAAGGAACTGGACACGCAGGCGGCACAGGCCACAGCAGAGGAGGATCGACTGATGATCCACGGTCTCATCGAGCAAATGCCAGGTGGGCGACATGGGAAACCACACGGATGTCCAAGCGTTGATGGGGAGGGCCATGGGAGTCCTTCAATTCGGAGGCCGTTTTGAAGTGATATGTCAAAAGCTGTTTGACATGTTCATGTTCAAGGAGGGTGATAAAATAGAGCAAGACCTTACAACTACGAGATGAACATCGATGAACCTTCTCATGAATTTTCTTTATACCTTTCACATCATTTCACAGATTTGTCCACACAACATGGCGTCCACAATGAAAATCCTTAGTTAAACTGGCATTGTAGAAAGTGTGTTTGGGCATGTCATACATAAGGATACCAGGGCAGCAAAGCAAACGTTTTCCTCGGTCAGCAGGTCAGCAGGTTTCGACTTCCTACGTGTGGCTCCACCATGGATTGCTTTCATCTTCTGATGGTGTGATTGATACACTCAAGGGGAATGACTCAATTAGAAAACGGTCGGAAATCAGGAGAGAATGCAACTAAGACATGGAGCTTCCGATCAGGTTTCTTTATGCTTCACCTTTTACATCGGTGTTAGCCTCAACAACCATTCACATAGAGAGGGTGCTTTGAGACTTTTCGCAGCAGTGTGCCACAATGCCTATGGGCCTATTTAGTTGGTGGGAAAAATCGCCTCCGAAATTCTTCAACATGACATGGACAGCTTCTTGCAATAGATGCAAATCTCCGGTTTTACGTGAAGGTCATCCACAGGGCTGCGAACCTTTAAGCTTACGATAGAAGAGCCAAAAACTCATTGGGAAAGTGCCCCTGTGCAATGCCAGGGGGCTTTGAAACCATGAACGCCTATGTGCGTGAGACGATTTGTCATGCCTTGGAAGCTTCGCATCAACATTTCGAACGAACCTTCAGTGGTTTGGTGTGTGACTTGACTTCGCATCCTTTGAATCCTTTGCCTTCGCCTTCATTGCCCACACTCCTCACTTCAGCGCCGCAATGTAGCGATCCAGGGAAATCCATGTAGGGCAGGTGCCAATTTTCCAGAGCTGAGCTCAATTAAATTACAACAAGGAATGCTTTACTTAGATGTGAGGCCGCATCATCTAAAATTTAAGGAATGGTCTGAAATGATCGACCAACTGGGAGACCATTCCATGAGATTGATGCGGAATCTAATGATTGATATGGAATACGTCCACCCCCCCCACAAGAGGATTTGTGGACAAAAAATCATCAATCGTATTGAACCTGCATTTGCAGATCGCGATAATTAAATATGTTCAATCTAACCTATTAATTTTCATAAATAACATATCTGAAACGAAATAATCCATATTTAATAAAATAAATATAGAAAAAATATTGATTAGATTGAAAATTGATATTTATATATATATATATTTAATTTTGACGATTTATATGAATAAACATATTTTAGAATTATATTATCAATTACGAAAGGTAGCCTGGTAAGGACTACCTTGAGTTTGCTTTGCGAAGCAAAGGAACTGGCTTGAGAGCTTGCTCGGGATTAAAGATTGATAAATTAATGTCTAACACCCCTACCCTCCTTCCCTCCCCCTTCTTATGTGATGATTCATTGATAAATCAATTGATTCGACCTCCTCTCCCCCCCCCTCTCCGTCCCTTCCCCTCGTCGCTAGTACTACTTACTAGTAGTATTCTGGATATAAGATGAAGTCATGCGCTTAGCAGTTATAGCAGTACGACGTTGGCCATGAGGTTGCGCAATATAACACGAACCCTGCGCAATGAGGTCGCGTAATGCGGCTTCGATGCTGCGCGTGCGCACCCGGCAGCCTGACACACCGCGTACTGCCTTGGCAGCCTGACACACCGCGTACTGCCTTCTTAGACTATATTGCTCGACACCAACGAGCATCGATGCAACACAGCCTCTCTGCAAAGCCCTGTGGAGAAACCCTTCGCGTCGCGGAACACCATTCGACTCAGCCTTATACCCTAGCGTGGCGAAATCTTGCCGCATCGTGGAACACACACCCACCATAGCGTGACATCCATCCCTGGCAATACCGGCCGCACCCCTCCAGCATTATCCTTACAAGGGGGTTGGTCACTGCGGCTTCGACGCAACGCGTGCAGGCCTGTAATCCTGACACAGTGCGTGCAGCTGTGGGACCATAACTGCATGGTACACATGCAAGCGTTTACGCATTGCGACTTTTACGCGCGCCTGTTTTCACACACCTTTACACAAACGAGCGTCGACGCAACGCAGCCTCTCTGCAGAGCCGTGTGGCGCAATCTGACCGCAACGGTGTTCGTCTTGAGCCTTCTTGCGCTCTCTGGCTTTGTTGGTTTCATCCATGATTGACGAAGGGGCACGTTCCTGAAACACCGGAGGCAGTCCCTCACCAGAAAAGGTCCCGACAGCTCCCCGGTCCGTCTCTACCTTTCGTGTTTCCCCGCTCAAGTAAAATATAGGAATAATACTTTATTAAATTAAATTAGGAATATAAGAAATATATTGAATAAATTATATATTCTTAATATCGTTGTTAATAATATATATATATAGAATATATAATATATATATTATATTTATGGATAAATATGCGATTGGAAATTGAATATTTAGAGGCTTACGCCTAACAGCCGGGCGCCGGCCCACTTGGGTTTGTGGGGCGTATGCCTATGTTGGCCTTGATGGGGCCTATATTGAGCAAAGTTAAGCTATTTGGTGCGCATAGAATCTTGGCGCTAGGTTGGGCCAAGTGGGGCCCATGTGGTCTGTGTTAGACCTATGTTGAGCCTATGTTGGTTTACGTGAGGCCTATGTTGGCCGAGGTTGGGCCTATGTTGGCGTCTGTTGGCCCCAAATTGGCCTATGTTGGCCCTATGTTGAGCCATCTTGGAGGCTATGTTGGGAATACGTTGGCTATCTTGGGCCTATGTTGGGGATATGTTAGGCGATTTCTGTTGAAAAAATCTTCCGATACAATTTTTTACGATTTTTCCTGCCCGCAAAGCAAAAACCCTGTAAAAACCTACGTTTTTTGACATCCCCAAGATGAAATTCTCGCCCGCCCAGGGGCCCAAAACCCTGTAAAACACTGCTTTTTTATACCTCACACACACGATACACTGTAAATTACAGCGACTTCAGTGAACAGGAAGTGACCAGGGGGTCCCCCCGTTTTGGGAACGAGGGTCGGCGGCAGGGGGCGCGCCCGTCTATAACCTTCGGTTACCAACCGAAGGCCTCCGGCGAGGACACGGGCGCGTGGCCGGCGCCCGGATTTAAGGGCTTACGCCCGACAGCCGGCCAGGGGCCCAAGCAAAGGGGGGCGTTGTTGTTGTTGTGGTTGTTGTCGTTGTTGTTGGTGGTGTTGTTGTTGTTGGTGGTGTGGTTGTGGTTGTGGTTGTGGTTGTGGTTGTGGTTGTGGTTGTGG
>CAXAMN010005747.1:49084-70053 GCA_963970005.1 Durusdinium trenchii
AGGGCGTCTGAAACCCTCAAGAAACAGAGAAAAACACGTCCTTTTCAGCGGAGGTCTCGCATAACTCTGCAATCCTCGAGAAACAGAGAGAAGCGCGTCTTTTTCACATGCCAGCGCGGGAACCGAACGAGACGTCTGAAGCCCATTGACTTCCTATCGCGAAAAAAGATATAGACGCAGGTCTCTTGCTCAGGTCCTCTCTTCTCTTACGTGCTCCCCCTTACTTCGGCCGGGGTCGGCGGATATCATATTGATTAATTTAGATAATGCTTAATATATATATATATATATTACTTTAATTACATTCTTAGATATTGATTAGTTTATTGTTTTATTGCTAAAACAATATTTAAGTTTTAGATGATCTGATGATATATAATATATTAATGCAATGATATAATAATATATAGTTATTTATAAGTACGTTATTATTGTATTTAATATGTTTATTTTAAGTTATTCTAAAATTTTGGAATGGTTCATTTGGTGAGGAAACAATATATTTTTAATGTTTACAAATATTCGAATGATTTAGAATTAATTGAATATTAATATATATAGGATAAATCTTTTATAGTTTTGTTTAATTTTGAATCATAAATTATCGAAAAATATGATCTAAATAAATTTAGATATAGGTTGTTTTTAATGCCATTTGGCAATGAATTAAAATATTTTGATATGGATCATTGGCGGGTTGATCTTTCGTTCGAGACCACGATTTAGATCTTCGTTCCAGACCACGATCTAGACCTTGTTCTATACTTGCGTTCCAGACCCTTGTTCCATAGCTATATTTTATACCTTAATCTATTTATAATTGTCTTGATGAAATAATTGATGGGCCAGGCTATAACCTGAAGCAGGCTTAGTACCCTAGTCGCACCCTAATAATTAGCAACCTGGGCCTAGTCACGCCCTAATATTTATCTAAAAAATATATTCTTAATTATTAAATCTCTATATATATAGATTAGATTTGGTTTTATATTGATTTCCTTTTGATATTCCTGGATTTTTGGAAAGATGCTAGGACCGCTAACATAAATCGACGCGATATTTGAATTTAAAGCCTTACGCCTGACAGCCGGGCGCCGGCCCAACACAATGAGAAAATAAGACGGTAAAGGGAATAAAGGCAAGAGACATGAGGCGACGGGGGCCGGGACTTCGGGTATCCTGGCAGCATCCTTTAATGTGGAAGGGGGCTTACCGCCCGGGTGTGTGTAAGATCCACCGAAGGTCGGGAGAGCCGTCTCTGTCTCTTTCTCTCTCTCTCTCTCTGAGTGTCGTGGTCTTGCTTGGAGCCATGCTGGGGGTATTTTGGGTCATTTAGGTCAAAATACGTTTGAGATGCGATGGGTTAATAGGTCATTTAGGTCAATTAGGTCAATCCCTTTCCGAGGCCGAAATATGATTGAATCGAATGGGTTTGGTGGATTGCAAGAATTCTAGCAGACATGTATCTTTTCGTTCCAGACCTCGTTCCAGACCGTTCCAGACCTGCTCGAGCTCATTTTGAGCCCTTCCCCACGTTGTGAAACTGATGACCTAGGGTTGGCCATGGCGCCAGTGAAAAATAGAGTGGAAGGGGGGGCGCGCATGTTTTTGTATCAACGAAGGGGATCATTGTGCAATGTCGGATGTAAAGGGGAGCCTTTTCTTTTCCTCACGCGTGCAGGGTTTGTTTTCTCCACGGAATACAAATACATCAAATATATATATATATATATTCACTACTAAGTGCAAAGATTGAATTCATTCCAGACCTCCGGAACATACCTGCCGTTCCAGACCTCCGGATTAGGAGGTCAACGTAGGGAGCCGGGTTTCGACCCACAACCATATTAGTGTAATGATAATCGGAATATAATCTATATTGAAATTTTAGAAGAAATTAAATGAAATTATTTTCTAAATTCATCTTTGCGTATCTTTTATTTGCCATTCTAAATTTTTAGTTGAGAAGGTTTCTTCGGTTAAAAATTCATCATATCTAGCAATAATTCGTAACAATTCTGAAAGATTCTATATCAGACCCCTTTGCCACAATAATATTTTCATTTTAGATGAACAAAATCTGTGGCAAAGGGATCTGACATGTTAATAAGATATATTGTATTATGTGTTAAGCATTTCATATATATATATATTGAATAATGGATGTATAGATATTAATGATATAAAAATTATATATATATACAATTAGAAATTAATAATATATTAATATCCAAAAATTAATAGAATTTATATATATATATATTTTGATATTTTTATTTATATATCCATATAATTATTATAGAACCGGATTTAATGCATAATTTGAAGGGATTTTTGAAATAATCTTGTAATATTTGGAATCGTCATAATATTTTTAATACATTAATTAAATTCATAATTAACGAAACATCGAAATTTGAATAATATTTCGATTTTGATCTAATAGAATTTGGCAAATCAAATATTTTTCCTTATTGGAAGGAATATTAAATCAATTTAATAGGTGTAATAGATTTCTAATTATTAATAAATATTAAAAATACATTTTAACCCATAATTAGTTTAAAATAAACATATAATATATATATATAACTAATAATTATTAGAATATTTCATTTCAAGGTCGGCAGAAGTGCTTCTGCCCGTTGTGGGCTGCAGTATATTATCACACCGGACGTTTCGTGAACATCTTGCCCAAATCCGTAGTTCATCAGTCAAAAGCTGCTCCGAGCAAATCATGGAAATGCATCTGTGCCGAATGCGAGTTGTTCTTCTCAGGTCCTGCGATTGCCCTGCAAATGGGTTGTCGCCATCAATTGGTGCGAAGGCTAATGACCGGCGCCAGCCATAGCAAGTAGCTCGCTTGGGCAACATCCTCATTCATGTAGATCTGGTGAGGCTTGATTCCGTCGTCAGCCGTGAACATACTCAAAGAGGAATACAAGGTCGAAATGTGGTGTCCGCTTTGCGGCACCGGGCCCAAATGAAGGACACTTGCCAACACATGAAAATTGTGCCATGGGACCGAAACTCCCTGGACGTCATCGAAGATAGGTAGGAGGACCTCAATTCGACTCCAATGGATGGGTTCACAAAATTTGCAGTCAAGATTGGGGAAACGATCAATCTGGACACAAATTAGGCTGTCGGGTTGCAGGAAGGCACAAACAAATGGATCACATGCATGCCATTCATCTATCAACTCTTGCAAGGTGGCCGGTTGGGGCTCCTTTTGTGTCAGCAGGAGCGGAGCAATCACAGAGCCTTGATCCTCTGTATTGCAAAAGGCGCTTTTGCCATCCAGCTGAAATCTGACCATTTGGACTGCAGTTAAAAAGCTGTGCCCTGAACCATCCAGCAAATTCGGCGGCATCTTGTTGTGAGCCGCCACGCCGTCGAAGCCAGATTGAGCGCATCCCTAAATGTAGCATGATCAAAGAGATTCAGTGGCTGTTCACCCCCATATTTCAGCAACCTGGTGAGTTGCTGATGCCAAGATCCCCAATGGCCTAAGCCAAAAAATTATCACATATCATGCTAGCCCAAAGCTGCGCACGAAATACACTAAGGGTGTAGCACATGTTGCTTGGATACTTGGCATTGTGATCCCAACCCAAAAAATTCCAATGATGGACGGCGTCAAAATTTGTCTCGTCCTCAATCCTTCACCAACACGTCGTCGGGTGCATCGAGCTTCAACATGTGTGCCCGTTTCGAAAGCTCTTCGATGAGGGTGCGGAACAAAAATTGCCTCAGCGGCTGAGTCACTCCGTCGTTCTGACGATTGTGATGCCAAGCCTTGGAGGCTTGCAACATCAATGGCATGAGACTGCCCTTCCCACATTGCAGGAACACCATGAACGATCTGTCCATGGACATGATATTGAGCAGATCTTCCTGTCTCAAATAAAGGCATGCCAGCATTATCGTCAGGTCTCCCGTAGAGTCGGAGGAGCTGGAGGATTTGTTGGAGCGATGCCGTCCATGTGGCCGGTCGACCGATCCAGTAGTGTCTGTCCGTGGTCGTGCCAAAGTGCTCCCCATAGAGTTCCATCAGATTTGCAAAGTTCTGATCGTCTGCTTGCATGCTCTCGGACATGGTGGGAAGTCAATAAGCGATCCAAGCAAATGTTTTGGGCCAAGGTATATTCAATGTGAAAAAGAATAGTCATAAGCAGCTCAACTTGATGGATCCACGTCTCAGGAATCATCTGATCGGTGGTGTCCGAGTTCCAGGCCCAAGGCAGTGGCGGCAAATGGCACAGAGTCTGTACCAGGATGCAAATCCATGTGAGGTCCAGGCATACCTGTGGCAAAGCGGGACAGTGCACAATCCAATTCACCAAATTGAGATGCCAAGCGAGTCGAACTTCTGGCCAAAAGGGCATTGTATGCATGATATGTGGTAGGCGTCGTGTCAACAAGCTCCATGCAGGGTCCAATTCATGCTCACTCAATTCACTTCGAATCAATCCATAACGAAATGATTCCGGACAGCCAGGCTCCGGGATTGGATTAATCGATACATGGCTGGAATCGTGGACTGGCATGGTAGCATGATTAGACATAGGACCAAAGTGCAAATCAGAGGCCAATTGACACAATCTGACAGGACAGGAGGCCTTCTTAAAGTGAGTCCTGAGCGCAAGTTCAACATTGAAAGTGGCCTTGCAGTGGGCGCACGTCAAACGTCCTGGAGCGACGTCACGGCTGGGAAGGATCAAATTGGTGAACCGTTCTCAGGTGGGCAGCAACTGCTTTTCTCCCAACCATAACAAGGCACAGTGGACACTTAAAGACAATCATCGATTCAGGAATAGGTCTTATGCTTGGCATACGAAATACCTGGGCAAGCGAACAGGTCATGGGACTTTTAGACGGTCGGCCTCGGATGGCAGTGGATGAGCTGGATGTGTTTACCTGTGGCGAGCCGGTCAAATCGGTGGAAGGACTGACCGAGTGGGCTTGGGTCATATATTGCATCAAGCCCTGAACACTGAGGAAACTTACATGACACTTGTCGCATCTGTGCAAACAGTTCGGGCTGGTCTGAGGGTCAGTCCGTGAGGTGGTAGCTGTCTCAACATTTTTGATCTGGTCTCAAGGGCAGGATGGTGAACCCCCATGTTGTCAGCATCGAATGCAACAATCCATGATTTCTTAAACACTGGCATCACCGGAAAATTCGGTGGGTGCATGGTGTGACTTGCCAAGATTGTGAGCTGATACAATATACCGCATGTGTGAGATTGAAGCTTCTGAGTCGAAATTCGGCACAACGGACAGGTTCCCTTGCCAGAACCAAGGTTGGCAGCCCAGCGTACACGGTCTTTGAACGTCTGGACAAAAAAAAGCAAATATTGTTCACTATAGTGGCGTGCAATGGCTCCGGAACTGTTGATGGCAGAATGCACAGTGTTGGGTTAGCTCTGCAACGAGGCTCTGGTCAAGGATCAACCCTTGAAAGGATTGATGGCGTAGATGCATTCTGAGTTCAGCACCTGTTGCAATAGGAGTGATCGTTTCCTTGGTGGTACAAAAATGTGAACGTGAATGTTTGTTGATATGTTCCTTTGTTGACATCGTCCACAGTGGGCACATGTGTTGGTTCCATTAATCGAATCTCGTAGGGGATTAAATAACTCTTCAATCTGACACTCGTATTGGTGCTGTTGTCTCAGATGGCATTTAAGGGTATCCGCCTGGTTAAAGGGTCGATGGCATTCGGGGCACTGCAGAGGTGCATCCGGCAAGACCTGATCAGGAGTGGAAACGGGAGTTATCAAGTCTGATGGCGGATAGTCTGGGGTCAGAGCACAAATGTCATGGCTCTAGTTGGCCATAGATGCGCTCAAGGTGCAACGACGTGTGTGGAGTGCCGTTTCAAGACGGGCATGTGTGTTCTGCAAAGTGACCCAAGGTATATCGAATCCGAATCTCTGAAAGCAATCAGCAGTGGATTCACGAGTGAGGTGAATTGATTCACGAATCATACGTCTGTGATGAATGTTAATGGTGCTAATCAGTTGTTTGAATCCTTGTTTGGTGATTCCCATTTCAAATATACCATATTGAAGCGTGGGTAGAACGCATTGCCGGTAAAGTTAGAACTTTAGTTGCAGGGGGATTACCGGGTCTGTAAGCCAGTGTCTCAAGACATGGAAGCAATGCTGAGCCGCTGCAATGCCGCATTTCGTGGTATCATTCTCCCATGTTCGATAGCTGAGAATCACTCCAAGGTAGACCGTTTTGGAGACCAGAGGTAATTTCCATTCATGGTCAGGCAGACGCAATTGAGGCCCTGCAATGGAACGGATGATCCATTATCGAAGGAATGTCGGGGCTGCACGACCAACCACACGGCAAAGAACAGCACTCTTCTAGACATTGATATGCAATCCATACGATTGCATTAAAGTGAGAATAAACGAAAGTTCACTCAAAGCAAGAAGGCCATCAGTCTGCGTGGTAAATGTCCAGCGTAGATGAAAATCGTCTGCGTATGCAATGAGGTAGTCATGCAGCCAGGAGATGGAATATCTAGCTAGCAAATCAACCATCAACAAATGCATGCAGAGGGTCCAGAGCAGCGGCGCTGCTTCGGAGCCCTGTTGGATTCCACGGTTGGCAATCAGGATTCCAACCAATTCTTTGAATGGAATATAATATTTGCTGGGGACAAACCATATGTGCAATATATGAAGCAACTCTTGTGGGAGGTCCAAGATGGCCAAAGCCCTGACAACAATTATTAAAATATATTAATCATACAATAAATAATTCTAAAAATATAATATTAATAATATTTATCTATTTATAGATAAGATATATAAATAAATCACATATTCCATTTAGAATAATATATAATTAACATATTTTAGATATATTAATCTTTTCGTATAATATATCTAAAATCAATTTCATATATTCCCCATGAATATTTATTCCATCATATATATATGATCTAACTAATTTAAATATATAATAATTCAAACAAATATTTTCAAACAATCAATAAAAATAAATTTCATTTTCATTCACTTCCAGCCTGAGTGAGGTCAGGCCCGTGTTGGGCAGCGCAGCAACTAAGCTGCGGGTGCTTCAAGAGCATCTAGCCACAGTCACGAAGCTTGCGAATGCGAAAAGGTGTAAAAGGCTCATTCGGAAAAGGCCGTAGCCAGCAAGTCGGACAGGTCGACGGTCGTGTTCTCGATGGGTCTCCGCCACCACAAGCCACAAGTTCACATCTTCTTGCGGAAGCAACCAAAACAAACAGGCTGAGCGACGGATTGGATTAACTACCGGGCACCTGGTGGCCATCTCGAACTGAGAAAAAGACATTGGTAGTGGCCGCAGTCAGGATCATCTCCAAAATGACACACAATGGCCACCACTCGGTATTGAAGCCAGCTGACATCCCTGCCTACGCTATTGTTGAAGACCGGTACGTGGACCTCAACACGAGAGAAGTCCACGGGTATGTCTCGCTTCAAAGCAAGGGCAGGAAATCTTTCAAGTTGCAACACTATGCATGGATGGGCATGGATGCAGGCATTCGTGTATGGTTCCTGACAATGCCACATGTTGATCAAAACTTGCAGGTCACATCTCTTTTCTTCCGGCATACGAAGGAGCAAGGGTGCAAGGAGTGCACCTCGGTCTTCAGTGGAGTGGGCCAGGCGTATTCGCCAGCCATTGGACTCCTGTCCCCAAACATGGTCAAGGAGGTGTTGTCCTCGGAGCCAACCCAAAAATTCTGCTGCATCCTGCTGGTCAGTGGGTGCATGGTCATTGAACCAAGGCCCCACAGCACAGGATCAAAACCCTCATGGGCCAGAGTGGCCCAAAGCTGCCCCAGCAATGCCGTATTGATGTAGCAGGAATTGGATGAATTGTAGAGCTTGGTTCGAAGCAGTTGGCGCATCAGCGTCTCACACGGTGGGCGATTGCGGTAGCAAGCGGGGATCTTTGCAGGCCAGTTGGCCTCAGGCGCAGTAGGATCAGCTGGCAGATCCCGTTTCCGCTCAAGGTGTTGAGCAGCTCGAACAACTGGGTCGAAGCTGCGCTCCGGAGGCTGAGGTCGAGGCGCCAGGGTATCGTCACCTGTGAATCGTCCGGGATTTGATCTCGGTTCATGGGCTTGAGAGCTGAGAAGCGTTGGATCAGATCTCCCTGATTGGCCAGCTGTGAGAGCTGTATTGTAAGCTCTTGAATCTTCTCCTGCTGTAGCGGTGCTTTCTTGGTTGGTCGAAGGCATTTTCCCGCACTGTCCCAGGAGAGGTAGTTCCAGGCGTTCTCGGCTGTCAGAATCCCTTTCTGTCGAAGGGCTTGGACCAAGGGATCGTCCGGGCTGTCGTACTTCAACTTCGTCATTTTCTGAATCAGACTCTGGACCACTTTGAGAAAATTGACCTGTCGAAGGGAGCAGGTGACACCAGTGTTCTGTCGCTGATGATGCCACTCCTTGGCGGCCAGGATCATGTCCGGCAGGATGGAATCCCGTCCGGCCTGCAGAAACAACAGGAAGCTTCTGTCCAAGGCCATCTGATTGATCATGTCTTCCTGGCGCAAGGTCAGCTTGGCTAGCATCATCAAAAGCTCCGAATCCCCCTTCGTGCTTCGAAGAGGTGGTTGAGGAGTCGGATCGGTGTTTCGATCTGCCTTTCCCAATTGCTTTGCCCTGAGATGACTCTGGCTCCGTGCGGGAGCGCTTGAGATGGGCTTGGCATGTATCCAGGAGATCTGCAAATGACATGTCGTCCATTGACATATTGTCGTCCATGCTCTGCAGCGGCGGGTGACAGCACAAAGTCTCTAGCCAATGCGTGCTCGAGTTCTAGGATGGTTGTGCAATACCAACTGGCGTGATCATGTGGATCAGTGTCCATGTGGATCATGTGAGGATCCCACCAGGTGTCAGGGCTGTCTGAGTTCCAGGCCCAGTGCACGGGGAGCTGTTCCACAATCCAGCGAACAATGAAGGGCACAGTGCCCAAGTGGAGGGCAACCTGAGGCAATTCCGGAAAGTGAATCGTCCATTTCATGACATCGGTGTACCAAAGCAATCGACGTTCAGGGTGAAATGGGAGACATCGATCAACGGATGAATGCAATTGATATCTCAAGATCATGATCGAATGACGATCTGTGCCGAGCATGAGACCGCAGCTCCAAGTCTGATGCATGCCCTGAGTCGGCAGCGGGATCGAAACACTGGGCAGAGTGGGTGGCTGGATACAGTCGACCTTGGGATCATAGTGTGCATCCCTGACCCAATTCATCAAAAGGATTGGATATGTGCCTCTGTCAAAATGATTCTTGAGGGCAAATGCCATGGTGAAGTTGGCTTTACAATGCATGCAACTCAAACGTCCAGGAAACATATCCATGCTTGGGCGAAAAGGGAACGAGCTAGGCTTATCAATTTGATGAACATTTCGAAGATGGGGCTAGCTACAGCTTTACGTCCAAGGTGCTCACAACACAACGGACACTCGTGCTCCTGAATGGGAACCGGAGTCTCAGTGGTTGTGGCACGAAGGCGATTGGCAATGGTGATTGGAGGTTCCTCAATTGTCGTGGCATGGGCTGTCTGTTGATGGGCCTGCAGGCTGCTCAAATTCAAGAAACAGGCATGACAGGTGGGGCACTTATGGAGTGCTGCTTGAGGTTTACCCTCTGCGACATGGCCGGGGGCATCTATCGGATCAGCATCCCCTCCATTCGTACGAGCACGTTTCGCTGCCGGCTCAGTGTGCGGCTCGGACTGGTGGTCAGGGCCTGAGCTCACGGTCGAGGACCAGGGACGTGTTCGAAGGGGCATGATGGGAAAATGCTCAGGACTCATGACATGACCGGACATGGCTGCAAATTGATACATGACAGCACAGGTGTGCTTCTGGATATCAAGGCTTTTGCATTGACACATGGGATATTGTCCTTTGCCAGAGACCAGATTGGACAGGCCACTCACAAAGTCATATTGCTGTTTGGCTGGTCCAACAATCTCCGGATGAGAATCCGTGTAATGCCGTGTCATGGCTCGGGCATATACTTGCAAATTACAGAATGCACAGCGTGTGGCAAGTTCGGCACAAAGGGCTCTATCGAGCATGAGACCCATGAAGGATCGATGTCTGATGTGCATTCTGAGCTCTTCCCGGGCAACGATGGGCTGAACGGTGGCCTGGGCGGCATCGAAAGCATGGCAAACTCTCTTGTTGATATGATCTCTTAATGCATAGAACGTGGTAAATTGATGCTTGCAATGTCGACACACGGTTCTACCTTCATAGGAATCTCGTAAAGGTCGAAAAATATCTTCCGGGAGACACGGAACCTGATGCTGCTGTCTAAGATGTTTCTTGAACATCCCCACCTGTGCAAAGTGTCTTTGACACTCAGGGCAGGCCAAGGAGGCCTGAGGCATGGGTGGCGTCGGCGGAACATATGTATGCATGTCACATGGTGGATATGCAGGACTGAGGGTGCAGACATCCTGATGTGGCTCAGCGGGCTCCATCAAGCTCTGGATCTTGTTGGCCAGAGCTGTGGTCAGCTTACGATGGTGTTCAGCTATGTGTGTCCAAGGTGGTTGAACTACAAGTCGATTGAAGAAGTCCGTGGTGTTTTCATGAGTGAGATGCACAGGTGAGTGTGTTATACGCCTATAATGAACGTTAAGCATGCTCACAATGCGTCTACAACATGAACCAGGCAATCCCATTTCATGAACTCCGTACAAGACCGTGGGCATCACACACTGCTGATATAATCGAAATCTGACCTGTGCAGGAATGGATTGTGCCTGGAGCCACCGCTTGAGGATTGTATAGCAGTGTTGGGCTGCTTTGATTCTACGTGCCGTGGTGTCTGTCTCCCATGCTCGATAGGAGCACGCCCAGGTACGTTGTTTTGGCAACTAAAGGCAGTCGAAAGGGCGTGTCTGGGATCAAAAGCTGGGGACCGTATTTAGTCCTGCAGATCAAAAGGCGAATGAACTTAGAGACCCCCTTTCCAACAGCCCGAAAGAGAACAACACTTTTGGTGGCATTGATGTTGAACCCAAAGGAACGAAAGATGTGCAAAATATGAGCAAGGTCTCCAATGGCACATTGGCCATCTGCAATAATGTTCAACGTCCAACGGAGGGGGACATCGTCGGCGTAAACGATCAGGTGGTCGTGCAGCCATTCATGGGAATACCTTTGAAGGAATTCCTGCATTATGAGATACATACAGAGGGTCCAGAGGATAGGCGCATCGGTTGATCCCTGCTTAATCCCTCTTGAAGCATCTACGGTCCCAACCAAGGATTTGAAGGGAATGTGATACTTATGGGGGCTAACCAGGTCTAGATTATGTGGAATATATCTGGTGAGAGGTCAATCTGGTTCAAAGCATGAAGCACGATGTCTCGACGGATTGTGTCAAATGCCTTTTCCATGTCGAATGAGACCTGTAGACCACCATATAGTCCTCGAGGACTGGCATCCATTTGCCGGTCACGGCAGAGCTGGCGAATTTGCTGGCAGTGCTGTGAGACTCGAAGGAGACACTCTGTGGTGCCTCGTTGCGGGAGGTATGCATAGAGCGGCAGGCGTCTAAGTATGGGATAGGCATGTTGTTTAATGAGGGTGGTTAAAATCTTGGAAACAACTTTGAGAATAGGATGCTGGAGGCAAATGGGTCGCAATGCAGCAGGCTGTGTGCTGGGTTTACCTGGCTTAGGAATCAAGTGCAACCAGCCTGCAAGCCAGTGATTGGGTGGTGCCACTTGTTCTGCACACCAATGATGTTCAATGGCAGCATAGATCGGACCCGCAAGCTCCCTGCAAGATGGCGCCAAATGAGGGCGGGCATGCAGGGTGGAGCCAGGACTTTCATAATTGGTAAGTCTTGAAGACCCTGCAACACATCTTCCTGGGTAAAAGGAAGGGTTTGGAGTGCAACCTTACCAGGGTATTGAAAGGATGCATCTAGAAAAAGTTGGCCAAAGAATTCTTCAATTCGTTGTAGTTCCAGGTGTGGGTTGAGGGGTTGTCCATGATCATCATACATCTGGATCTTCTGAGGACGTTGCTTTGGACATAACTTGCGGACCTTGCGGTACCAATCATATGTCTGATGACGCATGGCCAGGTCAGCACCTTCCTGAAGGAAATCTTCTAGTTTTTGCCTTTTATTCTGGCGGCTGAATTGGGGAACCTGCTTGTGATATCATCGAAACAAAGCAAGGTGCTTCCAGGCCGTGAAAAGGGAAGCGGTCGACCGATCATTCAGTGCTCGAACTAGTTTCCGGGCCTGCCACATGCGGGCAGTGATGGATGCAAGTGGGTTGCATTCAACTGGTGTGGAGGTTTGTTTGGGAAACCACGTTTTGCAAAGATCTGTCAATGAGCACTCAAGTTGATTAAACAAGGAAGGATCATGGGCAGTGGTCGAATGCATGAGCTGTCTGGCCTTCTAACAAAACCCTTGCCAGCGTTGAGTGTTCTGCTTCATGTCCTGTCGAATGCGGTGGCGGTCGAAGAGAACAATCGGTTTAGGTCGTGGGCCTGGGTACCATGTGGGGATGGTCCGAATTAGTGGATGATGATGTGGGCCAAGGAGGCCAAAATTGAAGGCAAAATCATCGAGAAGTTGGGGTTCAATCAGAGGCCAACCCTGTTGTGTACACTTTATAGGGTATATAATTAAGGGGAGTATTAAAATCACCACAAATTATTACCTAATGTCGTTGAGGCAGGCGTTCAAGACAGTGCTGCAAGAGAGTCCAAATGTGTTGATTTTTTCGAAAGGATCTGACGTGTTCCGTGTTGCAGGAACCAGGCCTGTTGGTAAACGATCACAAAATCGTGTGGTTTTGGGAGGTTCAAACATACCTGAAGCAAGCGGTCACGTGCATGATGTGCAATCGAAATCTAATCCTATCAAACAAAGGTTGCACGCACCATAAACAAGATAGAAGCAAAATAATTGCAAATATAAAGATCAAAATAATTACAAGATATATTTGCTAATTGGTTTCGATTTCCCTTGGATATTTTAATCAATTATGAAATATAGCATTGGAATAATATCCCCGTATATATTCGTTAATCCTAAAATAGAATGAAATCCAAGATGAAATCGAATATCGAATATCCCATAATCCATTGCAACATTTCGTAGATTTTAATCAATTTGCAAATATTAAATTGCTAAATTTCGTGGGAAAGATAAATAACAACCTCCCTAGTGCAAAATAAATCCAAATTTCATTAGGATATTCGCAATAAATATTTTTTTTTTTTTCATAATTTAATTCAATTTAATAAATATATTAACCGAATATTAAAGAAAACAAATTAAAATAATTATTCTTTTCTTTAATCATCAATAACGAAATCAAGAACAAACATTCAAATATTTACAAAAATCGATATATTTTTAACACCAAAATTAACTTTAAACAAAAATATTAATTATTTACTATTAAACAAAATAAAATTCACCAAACCGCAATTTTCTCAAACGAAATCTAATCATTTAACCATTCCCCCCCTATAAAATTTCTATAATAATTGCATGCAAATAACAATATAAAATATATAATTAAAAATAAATATTATATACATATCTTTATCACCATAAATCCAATATATTCAATCGAATTTTCAATATCATTAATACCTATACCTTCCGGAAATTAAAATATATTACCAATTATATCTACAATATATAAAATCATTAATTTATATTTAAATATTTTCCAATTATTTATTTAATCTAAATAAATAACAATAATTCAAATTATTAATTCGATAAATTATATTAATTTTATTTTTTTAACAAAATATAATCATATCCATAAAAAAGATATATATATTTATTTTTGTAATATTACAAATATAACCAATTTCATCAATTCGATCAATTTTATCCAATCAAAAAAAAATTTAACATATTCCAAAATCATCATCATCAATAATCATTATTATAATACTTAAATCAACAAATATATATTTGTATTCCTATATCTATATACATTCCCCCTTCCCAAAAAACCTTCATACAACCACCCCCTCCACCTCATAAATTAATATCATTCAACCTAACCTTCAATAAATATGCAATTTGCAATATTAATATAACAATATACATATTTGTGTAAAATATGATATCATAAGAATGAACATATAAATCATACATATGTTAAATATATTTATATATAACATATAATTAAATCTAATGTTTGGGTGTATTTGTGATTATATTTATATTATATAATCTAATATGATTCAATTTTGCAGATTCCCGACATCTTCTAGAACAATATAGATTTCCAATCAATCTATATAGATGTCAATCGCTTGCAGCCTAGCTGCCAGTCCGGTCTCCTTCTCTCAGTCTGAATCTTCCGCAGAGTGCCTGAGAAAGGATCTTTGGGTATATTAATTTACAAAGAGTCACTGATTTTGTTGATTTCCGGCATTTTGTGTTTTTCACACCAAGGCAAAATGCAGGGGTGGTCTAAATCTCTTGCAACAAAGACATGACAACACAGCGACACGAAACCACAAGATTTGTCACGTCAATAACAGCAGCTGTAGAGCCCAAGAAAAACACTTACAAACAATAAACATCACATGAAAAACAGGAGATTGAGAACAAAAACAAGGACAATGACAACAACAACAACAACAGCAAGGTACAAAAAAACTGCAGCCCCGTTACAAGATATCTTGTTCCTTTGTCTCTACAAGAGGGTGGAAACAAAATCTGCAACCCTGTCGTTGTTTTTTTGAACCCCCCCGAAAACAACCAGCCAACATGTACTTTTACCAGTAGTGGTAGTGCTTGTACTAGTGCTTGTACTAGTGGTACTAGTACTAGTACTAGTACTAGTACTACTAGTACTACTACTACTACTACTACCCCTACTACTCCTACTCCTCCTACTCCTACTCCTACTCCTACTACTACTACTACTGCTACTAGCAGTAGGAGTAGGAGTAGGAGTAGGAGTAGTAGTAGTAGTAGTAGTGGTAGTAGTGGTAGTGGTAGTAGTAGTGGTAGTGGTAGTGGTCGTGGTCGTGGTAGTGGTAGTGGTAGTGGTGGTAGTGGTAGTGGTAGTGGTAGTAGCAGTAGTAGTAGTCGTCGTCGTGGTGGTGGTGGTAGTCCGGTCAGCCAAGCCTCTGTAAAACTTCTACTTAGAACCTCTACCACATACTAGAGACAAAAACTGCAGCCCCGTTGTTGTTTTTTTTGAACCCCCCCCCTCAGAAGATGTTGTTGTCTCTACCCCCCCTAGAAACAAAATCTGCAGCCCCGTTGTTGTTTTTTGACCCCCCCCCTCCAGAACAACATCCCAAAAAATCAAAAAACAAGAAACAGACCAACCAAGACTTGAGTACCACAACGACAAGAAGTCCAGCTACTAACATCTCTCCAAACCTTCGACCCTATCCCTAGGCCCTAACAGTGCCCCTTTGAAATCCCTGACTTGCAACATGTGACAACTATGTTGGGCAGCTGTTTTTGTCTCTACCAATAACAACAACAACAACAACAACAGCAACAACAGCTACAGCTACAGCTACAGCTACAACTACAACTGTTACTACTGCTACTACTGCTGCTGCCGCCGCCACTACTGAATGACTCGTTACCTTGATCCTTATTACTTTGGCTTCGGTTTTCCTTGGTCCATCAGCTCGATGGATGACAACTGGTTGCTGTGGATTGCAAGGTTACAATTTTATGTGTCAGTGTTTTGTTGTATAAGTTTTGAAAACACAAATGATTTGATAAAGTGTTATGTTGTTTCTATAAAAAAGTATGGATGTGTCAGTGTTTTGTTGTTTATATTCGTTAAAGTACGTATGATTTGATCCTCTGATGTGGGGCCAGTCGTGCTGGTGGTCATGTTCTCTCTTTACTGCCCTCTGCGTTGAGTGAGGGGGCCTAAATGTGCCTAAAAAGCATGGTGCCTGAATTCCTGGCAGGTACCTCTATCAAGAATTGAGAGAAGCCGAACTGTGGTGACGACTGTCTGGTAGCGCATCACTTGGCAGCGCACTTGCTGCACTTGTCACCGTACATTTCAGTGCCCAAGTGAAACTCGGTGCCATCCGTCAGTGAGTTTTGGGGAAGCCACTGCGGTTGCCATGTCTCGGGGCCGTATGTGGGGAACGTGATTATCTATGTCAATGTGGAAAAGCAGGGCTTGTTGTTGGATTCACAGAGCGGCGCTCTGGTTGGTGAAACGAACACATGGTGAAGAAACGGTTCCGAAGACCCAGAGCAAGTCAAAAGAGATGAACAAAAATGGAGTCTTGAAAAACAACTGTAACAAAAAACAACACAGATGCCATGGTGCCCTTTGCTGTGACAAAGAACACCGGAGCCAAAAGAATTTCTTTTCAATATAACTGGTGTTCTAGTGGTGCCACGACAAGAAGAGCGAACACCCACCATCTGAAGGAGGCCTGGCAAGGCGGGCTTGAAGTAAAGTGACCGTTGAGTATGGGACTCCCATTTGTCATGGTTGCAGGAAATCAACACATCCCATGAATTGAGTGGAAATGACCAAATGACCGACCACACCTGGCCTGTTAGTAATACAGGTGGTGTTAAAGACATTCATGCCGGCATACCCTGAACAGGGAGACGACCGATGGGTTGCAGGCCCATTCTTTGCAGTCGAGCTTCAGCATTGCTGCTGCCTTGCTCTTCCACCTGCCAAGCTTGGATCCTTTGTGAACGACTTTCGCCACTGTTGTGAAGGAAAGGAGACAGCATTTTGTCCCTGCCCGCAGTGCTCATGAACGACTTGTTAGCACGACCACGACCGCCTTACCATGTCTGACTATCCGCCTTGTGTGGAAGTTGTTGGAGTCGATGGAGTTCCCTATCTTGTCTGACTCCCCTGGCTTCACATCCTTCGCCCTTTGAGAGGGTTACTACTACCTCTTCAAAACCATTGAAAATGGATGGCATGAATCGTATCTAAACTCCGAAGTGGAAATCACATTGAAGTGCTGGAACAAACATGTAGGTAGTGATCCTCCAGAAAATCATCGGAAACTGTTCGGCACACCTGTATACCTAGCAAGTTGCCGTGAATCGAGTCAGATCAACCTCTCTGGACCGACACACTGCATGTTTCAGCTCTGGAACACATCTTTGGGCAGCACCATGGCAGTTTGGCATCTTCATATCACACCCCAAACACATACGTTCTACAGATTCTACAGAATGTTTGTACTGGCGCACCCGGATTTCCCCGACCCACACCGTTGGCTGGTCTTTCCAGCCTCTCAGCCAAGGCTTCAGTTTCACTTTCACTGGTGCTCTCCTCGCCTAGAGGTGCTGGAAGGGAAGCGCTTCGAGCGGTGTCCACCGTGACTGGCCCCAAACGGAAGCGGCCCTCCGTCCCCAAAACGGAAGCCTGGCATCCGTGTTCCGCCGGGGAATGTGTTAACATCGGGTCTGTCGAGTTGGGGCCTTCATCGAATGAGAACGATGCCGCAACAGCGAATTCCTTAAGATGTGGATAGGAGTGGACCCAGCTTTTCGACGGACGGATTGAGACCTGGAATCTCATCTTCCATCTTCTGACCAGTTTTGGAGGATGATGGGCGATATGCTCTGATGCGTCACTCATCATCATGGGTGAGTCCCATTGGGTCCATGCGCGTCTCGAAAAACGGAACAACGGTCCCTTGGATATATCCCAGGCTAGTGCTTGCCTGGCCACATCCCAAAAAGCTCAAGAACAAACGGAATATCCACATCATCCACATCTGTTCCCTAGGGCCCACACACTTCCTGAGAAAGTGCCTAATTAGGGATGTTGGGATTGCTTTGAGAGTCAAGCACTTTGGGGATGTGTTTAGATCTAATTATATACACGGAACACATCCTTTATTACAACTATATGTATATATGCAGTATATATAGCATTTATTTATTTAATATAGATACTATAACTCGCATATAACTCGCAAACGTGAACACTTGTAATGTACGGATGCGATGCAAGGTGCAGCAACACTTTTTCCGACCAGCCTCCTTGATGGTTGCGGGACCTGCAGCGAAGTCGTACTGGGCACCCGGAGCGATGGGAAACAGCGTTCACCTTGCCTACAACCACTGGGGCGAAGCAAAAGACAAAACGACTCTGTAAAAACTAGGGTGCAGGAGATCTGTGAAGACAAGGGGATTGGTCTCCTTTGAGTTCCATGTCTTTGTCAATGTTCCGGTTCGCCTCAGCAAAGCAAAATCGACCCACCAATCCCAGTGGTTTGTTGATCTTCATCTTTGGTGGGGTCGTTTTCAGTCTGGTTGTCAAAGGCTGAATACTCTTCGGTCCAGTACAACATGGGCGTTCGTCATGGGATGGGTCCCACTCCAAACGTCCTGCCCCGAGAAATCGGGCCCAAAGGCCCCAACACATAGGGGCCCTGTTCAGTTCGGGTGTCTGGACTCCCATGAAGAGCCCGTGATCGGATTCTTAGGGTGGACAATCAAAGAAAGGGAGTAGTGAGTAGTCCCTTGATGAATCGAGCAGGTAGACAGCCTTCAGGCCGTCGGACTGCATAGGAGGGACTGCGGTCGGCTGCACCGTCGCTATCTGCAATGCGACCGTCATTCTTTGACCGTCATTCTTCAGCTGATCCTTTGACTTGAAGGTCCTTGAAGATCATAGTGTCACCGGAGAGCGAATGGAAAGTCTCTGAGCTTAAGCTAATGTTGCGTTCATGAATGTTCATGATTCATTTCTGCCTCATCCTTATGCACCATCCTTCTACCAAATCAGCATCCCAACAAAAAAACCACCCTTTCCCCCTAAGTTGGAGCGCCCGCCGGACCACCTCGCTATTGGAGACCCTCCAGAAACCTGGAACGCTGGGCTGCCCCGCGGAGGAGCCTTCGGCTTTGGGTCAAGGCCCACCTCCGGCGCTCGCGACAGCGCTGTGGTTCTTCGTTGGTTCCCAAACAGGTATTTTCACAAATCTGATCAAATGCAGGATTGAGCGAACGGACCCGATTTTGGGGGCAAGAAGGTAACTCTAAAGGAAACGGAACTAACATGGCCAGTTGATCAGGGATTGTCTAGTTGGTTTATTCCGTTTGTCATGGCTTTTTGCCCTATCGACTACTATCGACTGGCTCCCTCTGCTCATGATGAAGTAGACACCCGCCAATCTATGCATACCCTATACAAGTCAGTGACAAAAAGCAGCAACTGTGTGTGTGTGTTTTTCAATGAGGGACATTTGTTGTGTTGCCTGGCTTGCTCTGGCAACTTCATGGAGCTGTTACAGACAGTGCTCTGCCCCCCAGATCGTGAAGCAAAGAACCCAGTGCCCCTCTGGGTTGTCGATCCAATCCGAAGAAAGTCTTCAGACCTCCTCAATGATAATCTCATCATCACTGCTTTCTTCACCTGAAAGGAGCGACAGGACACCAGTCGTCTCGAGACAACTGGTGTTTTCAGCGGTCGCAACTCGGTGAGGAAAGAAACATGTTCAGCACCAAAGACCGAATTAAGCCGCGAAGGGAGGCAATCCACCCGTTGTAGCCTTCCAAACTGCGCGTGGCCCCACATACTCCTGGGATGCCAAACAATTTTCAATATTAATGCATTTTTCTACAGTTGCGCAGCATGCGGCCAGGTGTTGAGAACAGCTACTGTATATCTTATATATACTATAATATATATATATAGTGTCCTGAACTTGGTACGCTCCCTCGACAAAATTAACTCTCTTGATGTCCAAGAAATATGCCGATGCTAAATTAAATCTGATTCGAAGCCCAGTGACATCAAATGTGTGGCACCAAATCATCACCCAGCATCACCCAGCGAAAGTGTGGCTACCCTTCACTCCCCACCCTTCACGCCTGGTGGCCGTGTTGGCCGGCCGCTCAAACCTGGACCAGGTCGAAGACCAACAAGGGGTTTTCAAAGGGCCTTGCTTGAACTATAAAGCCCCAATAAACATCAGGACTCCACATACTTTAGAGTCCCAATGAAGACAAGCTTTAACATGGATAAATTGCGAATTCAAACAACAATCCCTGAAAATATAACCTGTTCAAAAACACGGCACTTAAAACAAATCAAAGCACGGCCCGAGGTTGCAGGTTCAATTGCGGTTTCCAACACAATTATATTTCAGTTTCCAAGGTGCTGGTGGTTCGGGAACGTTAGAGAAAACCTTCCAAGTCAGACAATTACCAAGATTGCCGAACTCGGTCCAAAGATAACCTGTAATTTCACAATTGGCCCCAAACTCCATTTAGTTGCACCAGAATGTAGTTGCAGATGCATTCTTATTGATAGTTGTTTTTTCTTTTTAAATGAGTGGTGTGCTAACCGACCACCTCAGGCAAATGTCAGCCAACCGACAAAATTGAGATGTTGCAGGCGAGCACAATCCACATGGCCTATTAGATACCATGCACTTTGGCCACAGTGCTGCATCTGCAGCCCAAGATGTCACACTCAAGAGCCATGGTACAGAAACAAGAACTCTTTGGCATTGCGTATGGCAGCTGTACCTGTCTGCTCATCTTGATCTGCCAGCGTGGCGTCAGAACTGGATCAGCTGCTGGAAGTAAGCTCTTCGAAGTGTGGATCAGCCGGAATAAAACACACAAACTTCATGAAACTAAATTGGAATCGTGAATCATGTGCATGCACATGATCACTCGATTGAGGGTCCGACATGGGCTGAATCGGGAATCAACACTTCCGTGTGACTGAGAAATAAGACTGAAACGGGTGAAACTCCTGTCAAGCCTGCTTCTCCAACATGAGCGGGGAGCCATACACCATCACGCCCATACAATCCGACCGAGTTTGGAGCCACAAAAGTCCTCACCCAACTTGCCTTGCTGAGTGAATTAGATGGAAATCATTATATATATGTCACTGCTCTCACATGACGGACTTTTCCTCCAAGGGGTTGCGCAGG